>NW_010584751.1:163044-178485 GCF_000705375.1 Tinamus guttatus | reverse complement strand
CCCGCCCCCCCCCGGCCCCGCGGAGCGCGGCTGCCCCTGCGGCTAGCGGGCCGGGACGGGGATAGGGACAGGGGCAGGGACGGGGAGAGGGACGGGAAGCCTCCTGGCTGCTGGTGGCCTCGCTGTGCCCGCAGCGCCCGCCCGGGGTGGGTGCCGAGCGGTAACCGGCGCCCCTTTCCCTGAGTCAACAGGCTCTGAGTGACGCTCGCGGGAGTTTCCCACTTCTCTAGCGCAAAGCAGGAGTTACTTTGCCCAGTAGGGAGGGAAAAAAATGCTTTTAAAAAGCCCCTACAATGCACAGTGCACGCTCGGTTTCTCTGCTTCAACAGGTTTCCCGTGCCCAAGACGCTGGCAGTGTAACTTGCAAAGTATTTCCCCTGGAGAGACTGCTCTGAACGCAGCAGTGCATAGAGAGCTGCTTGCTCTGGACAGCAGCTCTAGTCTCATGTGAACCTGCGAGAGGTAGGCACATCTGTTGGGAATTAATATGTTTATGCACATGATTAGCTGGCCTGCTTCTGCTCAGGCTTCGGGGTGCTCCCTGAGGCACCGTGAGAAGTTGCCACGTGTTGTTCTGGTGACCCGTAGTGCTGAGATGCCAGGAAATACCCAGCAGAATGCTGTTCATCTTCATACTGTGTCTTTACAGTGTTTGAAAAACTTCCCAGGAAATTTCTATTGTTGCTCCTGTACTTCACCCCTCCTTTGTCAATATAATGTTTTTCACTTGAAACACTTTTAAACAGCTTCTGCAGGTTTGACTCTGTTTGTTTACTGAGAACTTTACCGTAACGCATGTGCAGCTTAAAGCAGTTGTTTTCCAGTATTCCCAGTATATCTTTATTCCAACATGAAATCATAGTTCTCATCGACATAGTTCTGGCAACTCTTACAGCTTTTTGCATTCACAGGACTTTCTCAAGCTGTGGAGCTAATATCTCTGTAATTATGCCCTTATTAGAAGGAATACACTGTTTGGTAATGCTGAATTGGTACCAACTCTACAATCTATTGCTGCTAGTAATTAGCAAAAAAGCTTTGGGGATCTCCTGAACACCCAAAATGCCAAGTTCATTCAAGATTGTGAATTTTGGGCTTGAAGATATTCCAGGTGTTGAACTGATACGGTGTAACCCAGGGTGGTTAGATTAGTGTGGATATTTGGTTTTGTGGGGGATTGGGAGTCCTGGCTGGGTGTACAGAGCAGAGTTAAGGGCAAGGAAGAGTTGGCAACTTTCCTGACGGGGAAGGAAGAGGAGGAAAAAAAAAAAAAGTTGTGTGGTTGGAGAGAAAAAAAGGGGAAAAGAGGCTTCTTTTTTTTTTTTTTTTTTTTTTAATGATTGCAAGGTGTTCTGGACATGGGATTACTGCTTCTTACGTTACCTATTTATCCCAGCAGCAGGCAAGTCGGGGTGTGAGTATCCAGCCTAAATGTAGGCTGCTGCAGACCTGCCCACAGCCAGTTGCACCTTCCCGCTGCCTGCTCGGGTTGGCAGCCGCCCTCCAGCAGCCTTGCAGCGAGCGAGCCCCAGCTTAACCCTTCTGGAGAGGGCTGCGAGTTGTTTCTCTGGCACAACTCACAATGTAGCATGAAAATATTAGTGCTGGTACAAGTAGATGGGAAAAATATGCAGCCAGAGATGAAGGAAGGCAGGAAGCATCCATATCTGTTGCAGTGCAGACCTAATTCATGTTATATAACCCCATGACTTCATGATATAATTCTGAAGCTAAGGCTGGCAGTGCAAGAGGAGTTCTGCCTCCCTTCTGCTCATGTTTTCTGCTCTCAAGCTTGCTCCCTTGTAATGCCAAAGTGTGATCATGAGGTGTGAAGTAGTCCATTGAACTACATATATATATATATATATATATATATGCATATATAACTATGTTATAACTGTCGTAGCAAAAATACTTATGGTCTTTACTTGAGCTGGATCAGTTCATGGACATGGTTGTGCTCAGGGGAGATGGAAGCAGAAATGAGCATCTAGGAGTATAGGTGAGTGCAGGACTAGTTCTTCTAGTAACAGTTCCATCTAAAAGTGTCGAGCTGCACTACTTTGGAGTTTCATTGCCTGTTTTTTACTACATGAAACTTGGGTTTTAGAAAACTGCCAGTAAATTGTTGAGTGGGGTGTCCTTAAATATGGGCTATGATCAACGATTCTCTTTATTCTTATGTACCAAGTAGAAAAGCAGGCGTAGGGTTACAGTTCTTTGTGGTATCCCAAAAATAATTCATCCCACCTGCAGTCCAGGGCTTTGCTGATACTCCCAGTCTCAATCAGTAAGGAAAAGGCTGGAAGCTAGGGATAAATTTCAAGTACTTTTTTTCAAATTGAGATTTTAATTTAGAATTTTTCCATATATAAATTAAATTTCCTAATTAAATTTCTAATTAAGTTTCCATTTTCGATGGAGCTCATTTGGAGCTGAACTCCATTGCCTCTTCTAGAAGCTGGACATTGTCTTTTAAATCCCATTGCACGCAATCTTTGAAATCAAGTTCTGCATGTACAGGATGTTACAGTTTATTATGTAAACTGTTACAAGTTAAGTGTCTTCTGGAAATTTTTGGTAAGTACAGAATCAGCTTTGGTACCCTGAAGCTTTCAAGGAACATGAGAGCATGCCTGCAAGTCATTTTCAGCCTTCCTCAGTTTAGTAGTCCCCAGGCAGTCAAATATAGTATCTTTCCTTATTCCTTGAACAGTCCTTCACTTGAAATTGAAAGGAAACCTACGCACTTATTTAAAGATGTGCCCTAGACATTAAAGTGAATATTCCAGGAGAAACTTTTTAAAGGGGAGAGGTAGTTTGCATTAGTAACAGTTCTTTCAGACAATAAACATGGACCCAAGGTTATGAACAACCGACCAGTTGGTGGTCAAAAAACAAAAAACTTTCGTATGAAATGATGGTGGGCTTTAAGACAAAATATATGCACTTAGGAAGCCTTTTTGTAACAAGTATTACTGAAATCCAAGTGTGTCCAAACTGTTGCAGAATTTGCTTTGCCACTGAGAAATGCAGCCGTGTTCAAGCTAAGAGGTAATTGTTTTATTACATTATGGTAAACTTTAATCTTAAAATACATGTAATCTTTGTATAGAAGCAAAGAAACAATGGTTACAAAGTTCATTCTGCTTTGAAATTTCAAATTTGTGACCAGTTAATATTGGCCTAAACTGATGCATCAGTGTTGATAAGCTGTAGTTTATGGAGTTGATACTGAAATTGTTTAGAAAGTGTAAAAAGTTGAGAGTGTTCTGTGAGAGAGGAGGGGAAAAAAAAGTCTCAATAGTTCTTCTAGTTAGTATTACTGAATTGTAGATGCCTTAACTTACCTTGCAGTGTTTCTGGTATTGCTATTTTTAAATATAACATGTGGCTAACTGGTGCTATATAGTGACATACACCACTTATAGGTGTTAGTCCTCAAACACTGTAATTACAATACAGTTAAGTTGGATTATGCTTGTATGCCCAGACTGTGATTCACATTTAAGCTACTTTTATCTAGTTTTTACTTAGACCTATGTCAGCACATGCATCAAATGTTTATGTGAGCTGAGTTTTATTTCAATTATTTGTGCTCAGACACATTGGACTTATTAACTGAGTTTGATATTAATGCAAGTCATAATTTTATACATGTTTTTAGTTACCTGCTTCTTTTTCTTAGCTTTCTCTTTCCTGATTACTTTTCAGGTCTATTAACTCGATCATCTTTTCAGTGCTGAAACAACATTGGGAATTATGGATAAGAACATTGGAGAGCAGCTTAACAAAGCTTATGAAGCCTATCGACAGGCATGCATGGATAGGGACCATGCTGTGAAAGAACTACAGCTAAAAGTATGTGTTGGGTTCTGAATTGTTTTCTCAAAGCTGTCCTTTCTGTGGAGAGTTGTGGTAAATGTAGATTTCAGTTTCACTTTAGCTATGCACGCTTTAGTACATCTGTTAAAGTTGGAAATCGCAGTTATGAAAGCGGCCAGTACGCTGCAGAGTGACTCATTATGGTGCAAAGAGGTAGGTGGGTTTCAGGCTTTTGACCTTTTGTGTGTGTGTGTGTGTGTGTGTGTAACTTTAAATGTGAGAAAGGTGTTGCCTGTTGTGGAAGATTAGTGAAATCTTTTAATGTAAATAGCAAAGATCAATTCACAAGTCCTCCAGCTTTAGTGAAGCATATTTTGAAATTTAAATCACTTTATTCAATAGTGATTTTTTTAATTCAGCTATCTACATTAACAATTTAATATCTTAAATATCTTAAATCATTTTTGTGTTAACAGGAGGATGTATCACATAAACTATTAAGTTATTTGGTGTAAGGACTGAAGACACCTTGCAAGCTATTGGTGCTTGTTAAGCACCTTGCAAGCTATTAGGACAAGAGAGTTTGTGTCTTGAACAACAAACTTATCTTAAAATGATTTATAAAATCGTATATAGAATTTCTCTTTAATAATGAACTAACAGAAGCACATTCTGGGAGGCACTGTGAACACTGAGGTGCACTTTGAATATTTCCTTAATATATATATATATGTATTTAGCCATTACTTCAGCCACAGATATTTCTAGAGCCTTCTGTCATACACAGAGACCGGCATCTTGCAAAAGCTACCAGTGTGGGGCTTTGCAATACTAATTTTATTGTGCATATTCTGCCCAACAGTGGAACTTTTGCTATTTTACAGGAATGTTTGTACATTCTTTATGCTACAGCATTTTTGTATGCTTTGGTAGAGCTTATAGGCTGGGACTTTATTCAAAGGCAGATGAACCATACTTTGTGTGGAATTATAAAAGCACTGGTATAACTGGGAATAGGGAAAGGCCTGCGAGAAGATGCTCTCCCATCTGGATACAATTTTCCCATCCTCCTGTTGTGAAACAAATGAGCTCAAGCTCTGTGCAACAGGTATGGGCTCAGCCACCCACTCCACAGTCTTATGTACGTTCCTAGTCAGGCGGTGCTGATCCAAATCTGTTTCTGTGGAGTTTTCCATACTTGACAAGTGCAAGTAGCAGGTCAGAAACATTTTGTGCTGAAATTGGAACTAACTTAACAAAGGGCAACTTACAGGAGAATGTCTAAGAATCTATTAAATGCTGTCTCTTATGATGAGCAGTTAGTTACTGAAAGGAAACCAGTCAAGCTAATATTTCAGGGGCATCTAGCAATACATGAAATAAATTCCTGCCCTCAAAATAAGACATCAAATACAAGGCCAAGAGATATCATATCTGAAGTCCACAGAAGAAAACCAGAAAAGTAGATGAGATATGAATATTTTGTTTAAAAGAACTGTTTGCAATATTTCTCATTGCATTTCCCCTAATTGAGAAATTCTTTTTAAAAAAAAAAAAAGTCATACCTTTCATAAAGGATTACTACCAGTTCAAATCTGTGTCCTAGTCAAACTTTCAGCAGTTGGATTCTGTGATTTCAGAAGAAAACAGAAGGATTTTCTCAGGAAGAGCTGATCATTTAAAAATTTGTTTGTGGAGTTTTTGTTTGTTTGCTTTTTTTTTTTTCTTTTTTCCCTTCATAACCAAAGTCACGGTTTCGAAATGACCTTTGTACAATGCTTGGCTCTAGCAGCTTCCTCTGTACGTTACGTGGCCTTCGCACTTTGCTGGATTGTCCACCATGCTGTTGTTAACAGTTTACTACTTAAGTTACCGATAGGCCACTTGTTTTGCCAGTCTCTAGAGCTGGGAGCCATGTCAAGCACACAGAAGCCAGAGTCATCTCGGCCAGATGGTGTTTGATACAGATGGATGGTTGGTTGTCATGCAGATCTTCTAGTTGGTAACTTGTTGCTGCCATCTGACTCAAGGAATAATTTGTGCACACTGGCTGTCAAAAGCATCTTCTCTTCTGTCTGTTTTAGCTGTCATGTCTGTGCTCTGTACAGAAGTGTTGACAAGACATTGCTGTTGTACATTTTCAATTTGGTTCTCAGTGATTTTTCTGCTTCATGAGGTCTCTTATTGCTGCTGGAGTGTACTGCTCTTTGATCACTTTTTTTTTTTTTTTTTTTAAAGAACTATTGAAACACAGTGTATCTAATACCTGGCCTTTTAAAATAAACTTTGGTTTTAGATGTATTCTGCATACTCTTCAGACAAGCACATCCTGTGGGGAGAGAATTGAAATGTAATTGAGATTTGGAATTAAACAACGGTACAAATAAACCTGAAGTAGAAGAGTAATGCTTGGGCTTGTCCCAAATTTTGATCTACTCAGGAATAGATCTATCCTATTTTCAGAAAAATTTAGTGCATTCTCGTGTGTTTCCTTGATGAAATTTCACAAGTTTTCTTGCTTGTGTTTAGCACTGCCCTAACTGCAACATTAAAGATGTGCTAATGAAATAGTAGTTTTTGAATATTAGCATCTTCCTGTCACCTGACCATTTGTTCAATTAACTGGCTGTCTAATAATAATTACACACTTCAGTGATATGTGAGCAGCCTTATTAGGCTTTGTATGGCCAGATTATAGCACAAGATGGAGTAAAATTCAATGAAAAATTTAGTTGATCTCTTTATCTGCTTCCTTGTCTTCCCTCCTTGTTTTTGTTTGGTTGGTTTGGTTTTTGTTTGTTTTGGTTGGTTGGTGAGTTTGAAAAATCAGCTGCACTAGATTCAAAGGAACAGGCAAAACTCTGTATGTAGGTAAAGCTATTGAAAACAGTAATTTTGCTTTATATCCTCCAAAAAATATTTTCTGGTTTTAAAATAAATCTTTTTTTTATCTATTTTAATATATTTTATTTGTTAGAGTGGAGGAAGAAATTTGCATTTTTCTCTATGTAAACTAAGCAGCACTTGAAAAAGTAAATACTAGAATTCTGATTTTAGACCTGCTGTGTTCTATGGCTGTGAAGGAAGATGCCTACACTAAACTTACCCTACACCTTACAGCTGTCATGGTTAAAACACAGTTACTGAAAATCAGGATTTATTTGCTGTAATGCTTTCCTAATCAATGCAGTCTCAGCAGTGCAGCCTTGCTAGAGGTAATGATAGCTGGGTTTACATGGAGAGGTCCACAACTACAACTGTGTTTAAACTCAAAGCTGATGATCTGTATATATTAAATTTGAGGTCTGTGTTAAAGCAAGATAAGATTAATGCTACTTAAATTATATTTGCAGACAGAAAACTACATGCAGCAAATAGGTGAACAGCAGGAACAGATAGAGCTTCAAAATAGTATTATTGCGAAACTGAAATCACAGTTAGGTGCTCTGAATGCTAATAGAGGTACGTACCCAAGTTTGCACATGATATTTCTTTCTATGCTGTGTTGCACTGAGAAATAGATCTGGGATTGTTGCTTCCGCTTTTACATTAAATATCCCTCAAAGCTATGCCATACTTTTCTGCGAAAGTGAGAGTTAATACAATTGTGCAGTTTCAAACTGTATTTATAAAATGCATCGCTTTCAAGGTCTTTCTGCATCCTCCTCAAGAAACAGAGAGATTTTCTTCAGATGAAGAACCTGCTCACACTAAGGTCAAAAGTTACATGAACACAGATAAAAATAATTCACTGTAATTAAAACAAAATTGTTTTATATCATTTTACAGTTGTCTGTAAATAGGTTTAGCTGCTAGGTTGTTTTAGATGTGATTGCTATAGATACATGTCTATTCTGATAGGAGCTAATGTGCTGTTGGGATGCTATTCTTACTGGATAACTAAAGCTTTATAAGCAGGTAACATTTCTTCAAATCAAACAGTCATTGATGGATATTTTTCTACTGTTGGACTATTTGTATTTCACAAATAACAGAAAACAGAGAGTCAAAGTAACCATGTGTTAATCTGGCATACTTGTTCAATATTTACTCACACTAATACTCCTAGTTTTGATAAATACTAGCAAAGTGGCTGACGTATTTTTAAGAGTACGTGTACTTTCCTTACTGCTGAGTTAGTCTTACTTTTTCTCTAGACAGAGAATTGAACTTCTCTTGCTGTTTTAGTACAAAAACTAACTAAAAGAAACTGAAGAAGTTAATATAAGTCCATCTTTCTTTTTTTTGGGGGGAGGGAGGGTTTAGAATCTGGCTAGGGAAAATAGTGACAATCAGCTGCTTTTTATTTCAAGGTAACATGCATTCTTACGTTCTGATGCCTGAAGAAATCCAAACCTCCAACTTAACTTTCAGCCAGCTCTCTGAAAAACTGAACATAGCAAAGCAAAGAGAAAAGCTCCTAAAGGTATGGTCGCCTGCAGATGTTTAATGTAAGATCACGTTTGTGCTGTGATTATACTGTGAGGATTTAAAAAGAAAAGAGAATTTTCCCTGTACCTTTGAATTGCCCTTTTTCCCTTGCAAGATTCCTACCTGAAGTGCATGGGGACTGTGCCCATGTGGTTTGCCAAGTTGAACTAATGAGCATCTTTGATGCTTCCCTATGCAATAGTTCATTGGCCATCCAGCTCCCTAGGATAATTTTGAGGAACTTGTTGCTTGTTTATTTCGTAACCTGCTGTAAATAACAGTCAAAAGAGATTTCCTCTTTCTCTCAGAAGAGCTTCTCATTCTGCAGCTAGTGAGAGCTATTCATTTTCAGAGAAATGAATAATCTGTTCTCACAAAGTAATGGGGTGGAAAGTCAACGCGTGTCTATCTGCTGCTCTGCAAGCATGAATGATATGTTTGCTTTTTAAACAAGCCAGTTCTAACACTGTGTCTTTCCTTCTACTCTTCACCTATTAGCTGAATAGCACTGACACTTTCACTACTGCCTGCTGAGAGAAGCGGGAATAATAGAGTGAGAGCAAGTACTTTTCAAATACCTTGAAAAGTTTTGTGTATTTTTGGAAGGCATTAAAAAAGGTGCACAGATTTGTGTTGTTCTTATCTCATGTCAAGCTGCTGTGTTTTTGGGTTCAGAGTACTAATATTCATGGCAGTAACCTGTAAAATCATCTCAAAAGACCTATGTAAAATTAGCCATAAAATTAAAAATAGTTCATTTCAGGGTTTGTTTCCTGAGTGTGAACTAGGAACAAATGAATCATGCTCAATTCACAGAAATGCAGTCTTCAAAGAAGTATGTATTTTTTTAAATAAAAAAAAAGGAGAGTAACAAGAGATTTAAGATGTTTTTGTAAGGTTTTAATCTTGATTAAGATATCTTCAGGATAGTTAATAGACATCTGTAAATCGATAAAATTATTTTCCAGTTAACATTTCTGATTATAGATTCTAATCCCATTATATAAATTCTTTCCTATTCTTTGTTATATTTTGAGTACAAGATGGTTGAAGGGTTAATTCTTGGATGGAATATTTTCTCTGCCTTGAATTGGACAATACTTTTTTCTAAGAATTGTACATGGAGACTTGTCCAAGCTTAGTAGTCCATGCTCTTGTTTCTGAATGCTTGCTCAAGGAAAACAGTTTAAGTAACCTAATCATGAAATGGGTATAAGAAAGGAAGGCATGTTAAGCACTCTTGTCATGGGGGGAAACACTGGGAACTGATGTGATCTATAAAGATCTTTACAGGCAGTGAATAACAGGTAGAAATCATTAGTTCAGGTCCCAATGGCTTTTATGTGATGGGTTATAAGTGGTTTGTCCTTACCTGCAGGTTGGTTTAGTCAGTTATGATGGTTCCTTCTCAATAATAAGCAGTTGAGCTGGATTTTGTTTCATCTGTGTCATGGACAGAAAGGTTTTGATATAACTCCATGCAGAGTCAACAATTAGCTTGCTTGTGGAGCAAGAGTCTGTCTGAACTTAAGCCCAAGCACAGTGCTATGCAAATAAGGCCTTATCAGAAGGATTCAGCTGAGACCTAAACCACTGCTAGCTCAATGCAGAGTCGGATGTACTGGATGAAATGAATGTGTGGAACAAACTGGGCAAATAGACAAAACAGGACCAGGTATAGCTCATCTAAGAGTTCCCAAGTGTCTTGTAGTTCTGAACACATGAACAAGGAGTCAAGTGGGGACAGATTTTAAAAAAAAAAAAAGTGGCACTTCCTGCAGAAGATTACTGTGGATAATAAGAGTTTCTCTTCAATGGAAAACCGGACAGCTTCATGGAAGAGAAATCTCTCTCTTTCTAAATGCATAGAAACTAAGTGTTAAGGAAGCCTGTGAATTTATTAGAGGATGTATCATGCTTGCATTCTTGTAATCTTCCCTAAACATCATCTTTTGCCTCTGTTAGACTAAAAATCCATCATTCTGTCACTGGCCCACTGTAGTAGTTCTTACATAAAAACATTTTTTGAGATATTATGCCCATTTCCCTTTTATCATCTAAGTTACTTAGTGTAGGGCTCAGTTCAATCAATTACTGGCTTTTTTAACCATTTGAAATTGGAAAGTCATTTAATATTCTACTAGAAAAACTGTATTTTTCTGTATTATCCTATCCATGTTAATTTCTAAAAGAGTATCTAAAACTATTGTCTTCCATTTCATTAACTGCTTTATTGTATTTTTCCAATAATTTTTTTCAGGTTTTCAAAATGTGTAATTCCAGGTAAAAAAAAGAATCATGGTTCCTGTTCTTTATTTTAAGTTAAAATATCATATTTCTGGCTGTCCTTTCTTGAAACCTAGAATCTCTTTCATGACTGAAGGTCTCTGGATTTACCCATACCTACCAGATTTAACAAAACACTATTTCCAGTAGGATTTCTCAGTGGACTATAATCTGCATTCCAGTAGAGCTGATAAAAATGCCAGGTATATGCGACCAAACCTTAATTTTCAGAGGTTTGAAATGGAGGACAGAGGGATGATAGGTTTTCTAGCCTCAAAAACTTGGCCAAACTTATGTATCTTAACTGCTGTTGGCAATTTTGTTGCCAGTGTTTTGTTGCCTGAACTGTTTCCTTTGTTTTCCTGCATTGATTTTAAACACAAACTGATTCCCGCATAACTCTTTCTAGGTACCTGCATTTTCATGTTTATTGGTCAGACTTTATTTTGCTGTGACAAAGGGAAAGAAGCTGTGTCAAGAATGAATGATGTATGTGGTATATAAAATTGTTCAACATGCAATAAATGTTTAGGTCTTTCCCTGAGTAGAATATAGCAGAGGAATTGCAGATGCATAAAAGTCTCTGTGCTCAGAACTGTGCTGCTAAAATGACTTAAGTGATTAGGAACAGCTACTGCAGCAGTCTAATGGAGAGCTGAGTGCTCCAGTCAATATCTACATTTCTAGTCTTTCTTGTTCCTGTTGTCCCTGCAAAGAAAGCCATACTTTATGATTTTAGTTAATACTTCTGCACATTTAGCTATTTTGTACCACTGACATGTATACAGTACCATTAGTTAGGCCCTACTACCTGATCCAAGCAATTCTGGTATTGATTTTTTTTTGATTGTTTCATCTTTTAGGCTGTGTCTACCTAAAAATAACAAAGAATGTGTGGTCAAACTGTTAAAAGACATTACAGTTTATATTTCTAGTAGCTTGGTAGTCAGATAGTGTTTTCCTTGAAACCATCTAAAAGTTTGGTTATCTCAGGAAATCCCTAAAATAGGCCTTTAAAGCATGCTTAAAAAAAAAATTCCTTGGAAGCCCTGTGGAAAAAGAGCTGGGGCTGTGGTGCACAGCAAGCCGAGTGTAATCCAGCAGGGTGCCCTGACAGGAAGGAAAGGGCAACAGCATCCAGGGTATTATATACAGAGCAGAGCAAGGAGAGTCATTATCTCCCTCTATTTAGCACTCATTAGACTAGTTTGGGACCCTCAGATACAGGAAAGTTGTTAAGAAACTTGTGTGAGTACAGCAGAAAGCCCACCAACATAGCTGGGAGCTAGAGTACCTGTCCTGTGAGCAGAGACCGAGGGACCTGCCCTCCTTAGCCTCCAGAAGTGAAGGCTTTGGGAGGAGCTCCAAGGCACTTAGCAATACCTCCAAGGAAGCTATTAGGAGAACAGTCAGGCTCTTCCTATAAGTTGAAACAAGAGAGGTTCAAGAAAAAACTTCTCACCAGTCCAGAGGACGGACATCCAGGCACTAGAAAAGGTTGCTAGGAGAGTGGTAGACTCTCCATCCTTGGAGGTTTTCAAGATCATAGAATCATAGAATACTTAAGGTTGGAAGGGACGTCTAGAGGTCATCTAGTCCAACCCCCTTGCCCACACAGGGTCCCCTAGAGCCAAACTGAGTAATGTGGTCTGACTTCATAGCTGACTGCTTTGAGCAGGAGATTGGGCTAGATACCTTCTGGGATCCTCTGACCTGAGTTATCCTGTTATCCTACAAGGCATCTTGTGGCACAAGACAAGAAAAGTCATTGATTTGTTCAGAATACAGATACAACTTTTCTGCTAGTATCAGCACACATGTGGCCAAGGACTTTAACTGAGTAGACATCACCTGCATGACATGGTTGTCACGGCATTAGTTTTACAAACTTCAGACAGTTTAAAAATTAGACCACATTGTGGGAACCACCCGAATTCAATCAGCTTTAGAACTATAATGTAATCAAACTATGAAGGGCTGTATCATTGCTAGATCTCAAAAGGTTTAACAGTTTCTCCAGTGTTATTCCTGCTATGAGGTCCTGACAGTATGCAAGAAGGAAGACTTGCATCCGTATGTGCTAATTTATCTTTGCAACATGTTGTGTATCAGTGATTGCCATGCTGGTACTTCATGGCTCTTCTCGCAGTTGGCTCCAAAATGGCTTTCCTCATTGTTTTCTTAAATCTTGTCCCCGCTTGCTGCAGGAGAAGGTAGGAGAAATGGAAGAGAACTACTGGAGGTTATTATAGTGCACCCAGTTGCCTGGAAGATTTTGAAAGCCTGCATGGAACTGTGGAGTTATGATAGTTCCAGATGGACAACTCGGATCGTTGCTGTTTCACAGCCTCACTGAAAGAGATAATTCACTGTCCTTAAGAGAGAATTGTTCTTGAAGCAGAAGCGTTCTGTGTGAAAATCCTGAGTGCTGGATAGCCAAGCATGCTGTTTACCAAAGAAAATATAGAAAAAGCTCTTTTTTAAGAGTTGGAATTTGACCATGGTACATTAGGGAACCTTGTGACTGGTTGATGGCTCTGTGCTGTCTTGAGGCCTGTGAACTCCTGCCTTAAAATATTACTGCCTTCCTATTCTTGGAATGGCAAAGAGGAGTTTGCCATAGCAATATCAGCACTCCCTGATAACTGTTCTGTTTCACGCTGCATGACCTGGATGAAGGAATAGGAGCGCAGTCCTGTTCATATTCAACTACAGCTCAGTGCATAAAATGAGGCTGTTATGAGCTTAATGGTTGCTGTAAGTTTTCATGTCTGTTTTATGAAGCCTTCTGTGTAGCTGCTGTAATTTTATTGTTGTTCTCATGCTACGTGATGCTTTTCAGGCCTTCTTTGTAGTCATTAAAGATCATGGAAAAGGTAAATAATTATAAAATTATTTTTAGTCTCTGCCCAAGCTGTAACTTTCTTCAAAGTATTTTCAGATGTTTTGAAAATACTTTTATCCATGTCTCTATCTCCTCCTAACCTAAATTGTTATTTTCTTCCCACATCATTAGATGTTTTTCGCATTCTCTTTTCATCATCAAATATTTCTTTGACTCAATTTGAACTTTATGTAATTCCAAGTTCAGTAATTCTTTTGTGCACTCTCCTTTAAGAAAATCAAGCTTAGCTGATGTAGAATCAGTTACAGAACTTAATGAATGTCTTTTTTAGCCTAAAAACTGCAGATGTTTTGTTTTTTTTCAAAACAACTGTATCCAAAAATGTTTGTGTTTTTTGTTTGTTTGTTTGTTTTTCTTTTTTTGGTCTTTGCTGTATTATTTTCATCATCCACTTCCCTGGACTCTTATCTATTATAAAGAGTATAGAGATTCTGCGCAGGAAGATGATAGGAAGTGTTCCAAGGTCTGTCCTAGGAATACACATATATTCCCCACAACACCTGCCAGCAGTTCAAAGCATGGAAGAAAGGTCCCCCAGCCTAATTAGTAAATGAATTAAGAAGTTATCAATGCCTAAAGCAGAAAAGAACAGCTTTAGATGCATTGCCAGGTCAAAGCTGGTTGAAAGAATGGGATAAATAGGATCTGTAGCCATGGTGATATGAGTTTGCTGAGATAGAAACATCCCGTTTTCAGAAGAAGTTTTGAGGAGTCTCTTAAAGGAGGTTTATTCTGGATTCTTGAGATTCCACCCAAGTCCAGGGATGCCTTGTAGCTCCCACCTTGACTA
This sequence comes from Tinamus guttatus, assembly GCF_000705375.1. The sequence continues at coordinate 164,248 of NW_010584751.1, read as the reverse complement.
TTTGAAGTAATAATTGAAATTGAAGAAAAAAATAATAATTTCAAATTGAAGAAAAAGCAGTGGTAACTTTCAGGTTTTATAGCCTCATTTTTGTACCATAGATTGTTTTTTCAAAATTATCCAGACTATCTGTGTGCATAGTAAGAAAAAAAAAAAGTTTTCTATATGCTTCTTCATTCTACCAAAAAGCTCACATATATAAAAATTCCACAGATTACCAGATGGATAGTTAAAGTGGGGCAGGTACTGCTTTTTATTTCATAAACCTTTATAGCTTTGCAAATATTCCTGTGTCTACTCCAAAATTAAGGTAGCTGCAGAGTATCACTTTCTTTAAAATTGTTTTAGATTCATTGAAATTAATGAAATATTATCATATATAATACATTTTTGATACATTGGATATGTTAATGTATTTGCAATGCTAAATAAATCAAGATGCTCTATTTTTTATAAACACTAACATGACTTTCCTAAAGTCTAGAACATATAGTTATTCTAACTAATCATCGTTGATGGGATACGTAAATATCTTTACTCCCAGTTCTTTACAGGTCTTTACTACCAATACAAAATTAATAATGTAGTAAATAAGACTGGCCTTTACTTATGTTTGCAAAGGCTTAATTTAGCATATTCCAGGCTATTGAACAGTGATGTTCCCCAGCGTCAATTATATTAATTATATCGGTATTTCTAAAATTATCTTTTAGGAACAGTTAGAAAATGAGAGCATTAGGATGAAGCAAATTGAGGAAAAGAACAATCAAAAGGAAAGGAAGCTTATGTCAATTATTTCCAACCAAGAAGATAAAATAAGAACCCTGAAAATCAAATTGAAAGAGTTAAATGAAGCACAGAAGCGTATACAGATGCCAATATATAAAACGGAGGTAAGATATGAAAACAAATGACGGTAATATGGAAAAAAATGTAATTTTTCTTTCCAATATGTTTATACTAATTAATCTGATAAGTACATTTTAAAAATTAGCACTATGAAGTTACCAGGAAATTGTTTAACTATATGAAGTATATAGGGATCTCTGAACTATTAAATACATATTGGTTGGTTTGTGTGTTAATTATTTTTATGTTATGCCATTAGAAAGTTAAACAATATTTGTGAAAACTTCAGATCAGCACTTCAGTTTTGTAATTTTCAATCTGGAGTTTTCACTAACATTAAGTTGATTTCTTCCTT
>NW_010584751.1:150219-161316 GCF_000705375.1 Tinamus guttatus | reverse complement strand
TGATGACAAAAAGGAGTGGAAATAAGACTGTGATAAAGACTGTTTTGTCTTTGTGGATTTATATCTAAAGAAGAATGAAAATCCTTTACCTATCTTCTGTCTCCCTACTCTCAAATAACTCCCTTACTTTCCTCTTTTCTTGGAAGGAGGTATGTGATCGGGAAAACTAGCAAGATGATGCCCTCACAAATGTCTAGCTAAATAAAGGGTAATTGACCTAATTGTGTGTATATATTAAAGCTATGATTAGGAATTTGTAGTATGGATTTTCTTCTTAATTTCTCGTTCATTGAAATGCCTGAAAAATGATCAGAACACAAGTGTTAACAGAGGCAGAAGTGTTAATCCTTTGGGTAGATGTATCTCTTTTGGAATGAGGTCCGCAGATAGATTTGTTTCTTTAAAAAAAATCGATTGTGTTTCTCAGCAGAAGTAGGAACATAGCTCATGATGCTCCTGATTACTATATGAAGAAGCAGTAAAACGGAAAATGATTAATTTGACTAACGACAAATCTCTTTTGGGCTTCTTTGATACAGAGAGAACATAAAAACGGTTTGTCCTCAAGTTTTTCGTCCTTAAGTAATTTATAACATACCCAAAAAAAAGTGCTTAGAAATGTAGCTTACTCAGTAAGTTTATCAAAATTGCACAATAAAATTTTATAGTTGAATCAATAAATGGAATAATGTAATCTGGTTGCCTTCAGGCATGCGAAACTCACACTTGCATGAATGGCTACATTCTTAGTGTATATTTAATGCATGTTACAAAGTATTTCATGGAGACATGATATTCTGTAGCAGATTATAATAAAGATCTCCCCTAGAGTGAAAAGGCACATGATTCTGCAAAAAGCAGAGAAGCAAAGAATTCTCCAACCTCTCTCCCAAATGTCAGGTAGACGAAAGATGGAAGGAAGAGTAGCAGATGCCTACAGTGTTCCTTCTCCTACAAAGTCTGAAGTCCGCAAGAAAAAAAAAAAAAGAAAAACAGGAAAAATAGTTAATGTTCTACGTAGAATGAGATGGAAGCAGTACGTCGTGCAAGATAAGCCGTTCCACTAGTACTGGAGGGAACTGAGAGAAATGTAAAGGCTGGATGTTCTTACAGTCAGAACCCAAGCTTACATGTTTGTGTCTATGACTAAGCCACTCTTTCACTATGTTTTTTCTCTTTTCTCCTTGCTTTTACTAAGGAGAACAAAAATGTATATGCATATGTTGAGGAAAGACGTATCCAAGAAATGTAGCTTACGCTATTGTTTTTCTCTGGTTTGTGGGTGTGACTATAGAATTGAAGGCCATGAAGAGCTGAACTGGTTCATGCTTTAATTTACAATTTTAATTCACAATTCTGATCTTCCAGGGAGAATCTGGAGACTATTTTCCAGGAGATGAAAGAAGAATGTCATCGAATATGTATGCTAGCCGGAGAACAAACAGACCGACTGAGTAAATTTAAGATAAAGAGAGAACCTGAAACTGGTAATATCTTACTTAAGCTCTTATTGTGATTCAACTGTTTGAAAGCTTTGCTTTGTATTTGAAAATACTGTAGATTACACATACATAGAAGTACTTCTCTGTTTACCATCTGCCTTTTTCAAGTCTGTTCAAATGGTACATGGTATTTTACCAAGAAAAGGCACCACCAGGTTTGGTGTTTTGTGACGAATGCTCCAAATCACTGCTGCAAATACAGTCATCACACCAGTGGCTCTTGTAATTCTTTTGTCCCTTGCAATGAGAGGCAGACACTTACTACAAGTAATATCTCATCATGTTGCGTGAGTGACAGCACTACTTACTTTTGATTTAACTACCAGTTCAAAAAAATGTGTTATGAATGTCTCTACCCCCATATTTGTTAAGAGAAAAGTATTGGACTGGGGAGAGTCAGAGAACTTATTTTCTAGAGTTTGTTGTGCAGATTTGTAAATACTGTTTTGTTACATGAGACAAGAGCCTAATCCAGGACTTCTGAAAAGACAGAAAAGACTTGATCTTCGTGGCAACTAGAAGAGGTCTTGAAGGTCCATTTCAGCTAATGCTTTTATTGAATATGATATTCAGTGATGTATAATGGCTACTATAGCCATTCCTACCTGTTTTTCTTGACAGTAGGATCAGGCTCTAAGAGATTTCAGGAAAACTCTGCCAAACTTAACATGCTTGAAGCAAAAGGCACTGATTCCAGCACTTGCCTCTAATTTAAGTTATGCCATTAGTTAAGAGTTGTTTTGTTCACTTGATTTTGGTTTTAGATATAAATGACCTGAGAATGTGTAACCTGTGGCTTCAAACGGCTGCAGTTGAACTATATTGCTGTATTGCGACTGAATGCTGCCAAACTTGGTGAATGGAGATGGAGGGGAGGTAGGGAAACTGGCAGGAGCTTAGAAACTTATCCCAGAGTGGACTTGTTTTCATTAAATCTGTGCCTAACTCAGCTATGTGAAAAGCTACGTGTGATATAAATCTGTTTGCTTTCTGCTACTTATATGGCCCACTTTACTACGATATCTGAGTGATGTCAGGAGGCCATTGTACAATAAATGTGCCCTGAAGTTATTCCCTGGCCTGATTAGGAGTAATCATGTGTTATTTGTGTTACTGAAGTGCCCTAAGTTTATGGGGAATTCTCAAAACACAGGGAAAATATGGTCCCTCTTCTGAATAGTTATACAGTTGAAATGTTCGTATTGTTTAGAAAGAGATGGGACTTCAGCACCTGAATACCTTCTAAAATCTTGCTTATGGTGCCTAGCATGTTGTTGGCACTATATGAAATAGTTTTGGTTCCAGCTCCTATTTCTGCCAGAACACTTCAGTAAATACATGCAAAGATGTGTTAAGAGTATGGGGCAACGTAAGTTTCAATAAAATGGAAATGTTTATAGCCATAAGTCAAAGAGAAACAAAATTATTAGAATGGAATGATTTACTTCTGACCATTTCTGTGTTGGAGAGAATGTCTGTGAAAGAGAAATGTGCCTCAGACTTCAAAGAGGAAAAAATAAAGTTAAAAAGCCAAGAGGGAAGATAAAAAGCGTCTCAGGAAAATTACTCCATCACACCCTATGCACCTTAATAATTATTTTCAGATGGATAGTTTAATGTTTTCTTCTTTCTTTGCAGAAATACAGTTTTCCATGCCTATACAGTGTACTGATAAAACTGATGAACAAGCAGAAGAGCTTTTTAAACCTCGGGTTATAAAGGATATAAATAGAGGTGCATCATGCATCACATCTATCACACCAAGAGGAGTGGGCCAGGATGAGGACAACAACTCTGTAGAATCACTTTCTAAATTTAATGTCAAGTTTCCACCTACAGACAATGACTCTGCTTTCTTGCAGAGCACTCAGGATAAACCAACAGTTCCTTGCACTGCTATAGCTGAAAACATGCTTCAAGATCATCATTTTAACCTGGAGCACAGAGACCATGCTGTTAACCTCAGTGAATTGGAATCTAACTCATTCGAAGCACGTGGAGTTGATCTCATAACCTCAGCTTTACAAAACTTAACTGCTGTTGACAAAACAGCCCCTCCAAATCATGCCAACTTGCCCATAGAAAATACCTGTGACAAAACATGTTTAAAAACAACAGACACTGGTCTCACATTTGTACCTAAGCACACAAACCCGGCGGTACCTGAAGTAATTTTTCCTTCCTTAGAAGCTGCCGGGACAACCATCAGAGGTCCTCATCAGGTACCTTTCTGTTTATACTGTACATTTCAGAAAAGGTAACGATTCAGGCAACTGCTTTGCGAAGTCTTTCATAGAGGATTAATATTTTCTGCGAGGTATCTCCCTTGCCCATTTTTCAAGAGCGTATGTTGCAGCAGTTGTCCCTAATAGGGATGTATGTGTGCAAGGACTTTTCCAGTGAAATAGGGCAGGATTTAAGCGGAATTAAGCATTGTATGTGCTTGCACAAATTTCAGGCCGTGTAGATAGTAGATATTAATCCTGTATTTATTTCAAAGGTGCCATTAATACCCTAAATTGCCCCCTAGATTGCTTTCTTTCTACTCTTGAGCTCATATTAATAGGGCATATATTTTTTAATTGCTTTTATGTCCAGCACAGGATACGACAAACAGACCTAATTAAAAAAAAAAAAAAAACAGAGAAATAATTCACTGGGAAAAAAAATGATATGTTCTTCGTCAAGATCTGAGGTTTATAAGCAGCACCTCACTCTTTTCCTTTAGAAAAAATTTAAATATGTTATTCATATTAAACGATCAAGTAAGAAAGGTTTTTTTTTTTTCTTTTGCAAGTAAACAGGAATACACTAAAATACTGAGTTTACGTTCTTGTAGATACTTTGGGTGTGAATTTCAGTCATATCTATTTAAGTCCATGGGAGCTTCTAAAAGTGAGGTCTGGTTGCTGGCTCATAAGGCAGCTCTCAGTCACATCTCTGAATATTTTGCTAATTTTGCCCCATGTTCTGTCTCAAATGAAATTACTGGCAAAATTATTGTGGACTTATATAGACTCGAATTTTTTTAATGATTTTGTGGCTTTTTCTCCTTGTGAGAGAGAGCTTATTCAAGAGTAAAGCAAACTAGATATTTAGGAAATATCCTAAATATCAAAAACAAAATTTTGATATTTAGGAAATCTGGATTTAGAGGATTTTTACTATATGCATTGATGTAATTTTGTGTTCTTTGCCAGTAAGAGGGGACCTGCAGCAAAAGAGCTTTATTTCTCAACTTTGTCACTGCTTGACAAGCAAAACTAGCATTTGGAAAGCATTTTTAGGACATGTTACATTTGATGATTTTCTCTGCTAAAACCTATGTAGTCTAGCTTAATTTTCTATTGTAAACCACTTTTGGATGGAAAGTTGACCATGTGGAAACTTTGCTGTCCTTCATCTGCTTAGTTTAAACTGTAAGGCTGGTTTTTCAAATGATTTTTCAAATATTTTAAATACCTATTTGTAATGTAGGAGATCTCAATTTGATACTAGCCTCGTATCTGCATTTCCTTCATGCTTTTTTTTTTTTTGTTGGATCCTCAGTTATAGTTGTGACTGAGTTAAATTAAACCATTTATTTTATTACTGGCAGAATTCCTGTGGAGCTGTGAAGCATTCACTCTATTGCTTGATACTCTTCTCTTTTTCTCTGTTCTCTCTCCAGCTTGTTCTTTTACTAGTTAGTCTGTGTATTCATTTTTCAATAGATGGCACCCTGCATTGTGTATTACAGCAAGTGAAACAGCTGGTATGTGATTATAAATTGATAGGGGAGTATGCTGCTTAAAAAGTAGAGATTAACTGTTGATTAATAGCAGTAAGCCTTTAGGTTTGCTCGTTAATATTTCTGCAAAATAAGAAATTAATTTGGGTCCATCATTTAGAATGGAAATTTAAACATTTTGTAGAGAAAATATAATAATGCTAATATGGGAAGGGGGAAAAAAAAAGCAATGGAAAACTTTCCATATTTATAAGTTGTATCTATATAGCACTGTAGAACATAAAGAATATTGATTAAAATGTTGTATCTTATCCAGAATGTTTGGACTGAACAGTTTTACTGTAGAAACCATATACATCTGCCTATATTTAAACATACTTCACCTTTCTTTAACTGCCTTCAGAAGGTTATGGTACATATTTTTGCTAATGAATAGGATTCAGCTTTGGAATTTTTGCTCACTACTGTGTTCAGGGTGGGATTCAAAGGTAATATATATGTAGACTAAATTAGGTTTTTAAAAAGTTCCTTGCACACATGCCCTTTTGACTGCATTGGACCTTGGTCAAACTGACCTTAGTCAAATGTGTGTGTAATACTTGTTTTTAGTATTTTTGTCAGCTTTTTACAGGGTAGTTACACAGCTATGGTTTCCACTACCATTAATGAAGCTCCAATAAGGAGGAGTGAGATACCTGATTTCTTCTCCTAGTGTAGATAAAACTTTCAAGTATTTACTACATATGTTAACTTATAAAATGGAAAACCCCATAAATGCAATAGATTTGGCAACAGCAAGTTCTTGGAACTGCTCTCAGTTGCTGTAATAAATTTAGCTCTTTCCTTCTTTGTGGATACTAAATGTGAAAACTCAGTACTGTTTCCTTAGGATGTAGTAACTTTTTTCAAAAACGTGTGACTGAAAAGAGCAGCAGTTGAAAATAAACACGGATATTAGTGGACGTGCGTTTTTACAGACTACCATTAACTGAGACTTGCACGTTTATGCATTTGTTTACTAGATGATCACAATTTGAGGGGGTTATTTCCACCAAATATTTCATAGAAGATTTTAAAAGCAAGTCACTCATCCAAGGATCTTAATCTATTAACTTCCTCGTAAAGAAGCATATACTTAAATACATTCCTATTGAGAAAAGTATTTTAAGCACATGCTTAATACTCAAAAGAAGAAATGGAAGTTAAGTGCCGGTTTCAGTGTGTTGCTGACTGAGCCATGTTGGGTTTCTAAGAACAGAAATCTTATTATGTCCTCAGTAGAGTTTTTACAGGAATACTTCAGCTTTTTTAAAATAGCTTTTCCTTACCTGACGTGATATTAAAAAGCAGTAGTTCTAAACATTCTGCAGGAATATTTAAGCATGTCAGTGTCTGGATAGATTGAATATGCAATTTACACCAACAACATACAATAAGGAGACTCTCTGAGCTGAAAAAAAAAGTGGTGTGATTGCACTTAATTACTAATTAGTCGATTTAATTATATGGATTGCTGACCATAATGAAAGACAGTAAATCTGATGCTGCTATTTGATAAGCTAAACACTGTTTAAACATGGAATGGGCAGGAAATTGACTCCAAGAAATTGTAGCTGGTTTAAAAAGTAAGGATTAACCACGGTGGGAGCCAGGTTAGTGGCACAGGGAGTTTCCGTGAGAGAAGGAACAAAAGATTCCAACCATTTGTGCTGATGAAATTTGAATGGGAGCTGAGAACTAAGACTCTTGGGTAAGTATAGATAGCAAGAAATTTAAAACTTCAAAAGAAACTACTTTCTAAAATATTCTTTCTTGCCTTTCCATGTGTGATTGAGGCAGTAGAAAAGGAAGTGGAGCCAAAAAAGCTGTGGGGCTCTCTCCTTGGAGGCTGCATCCCCACACAGAGCTGGTAGCAGCTTGCTGCCGTTCCGCCTGCTCTGCAGTCACAGCAGCGTGCATTTAGTTTTCAGCTTTCCCAGAACCTCCTCTTTCTAATACATAATGATGTGTTTTACCCTGCGTTGCTAATATTAATGAAACTTAATTCACTTTACTTGGCAAACTGACAGAAGACATTTTGATTCCTAGTTGGTATCAAGCTATATTATGTCTCTGACCTAAAGTGCATCTCACTTAAGTGCATCTTAACTGCATGGTCAGGTAAACAGACTTGCTGGCTTTAAACTGACTAGTTCAGGGACCCAGAACAGTAGAGCTGCAGAAACCAAATTTAGCATCATTTACAGAATTGCCTGAATGGCAAATATTCAGATGGCTCTATTAAACTGGTGCTGTCATTGCAGAGTGAATCACGAAACTGAGGTCCACTTAGTATGCATATACACTAGAAGGCGGCCAGATTAGACAAGTAACTTAAGCCATATTACATTGCTCTACTTATTTTCTCAGTAAACAGAAAACTAGGTATGTACCAGTAAGAAATAGAAATAAAGTCAGTTTCATATTGATTTTTTACACTAAGTGTATATTTTATTCCGAAGCAAAAATGTACATACTTAATTCTGTTAAATGGCTAAATGTACTGTGGTTTCTACAGTAAAACATTGAAATAAAATATTAGTGAAAAGCCTTAATAATATTTATCATACTGACATTAAATGTTGTTCACAGGAGTATTTATCAACAATAGGTATTTTTTATCTTTGCAATGACTGTATATTTGTGGAACTTAATAAGAAGTCCTATCTTGCTGTTGTGCGAGCTTTCTAGTTATGTTTCTTGTCAGGAGGTGTAAAGCACACCTAGTTGAAATAGGTAGGGTTTTTTTATATATATATAGAACTGTATTTATTGTAAACCACACAGTAATCATTTTCTGTTTCTTTTAGCTTGTTTGGCAGCCTCAAGACAGTGTTTTGCTGGCACAAGCCTATGCAGACTCTGAACCAAATCAGTGTGGAATATGTGCATTCTGCCGAGAAGTTATAACATCTATAACATCTAAGGAAGAATATTTTCGTCATCTGAATTCCCACTTTAAAGTACAGTCTTAATGTATGAGAACTGAATGGATTACTGGTTTTGCATACGTTTAAATTTTGTATTCAATAGATATGCTAAGAATTTTAGATTTAAGACTTTTTATAACAAGAACTCATGGCTGAAATTGTCATATGAGCACATTTTTAATTGTCATCTGATAAGGTAAAATTAAACCATAAGACACTCAACACTGTAATTCACATTATTACTTGTTTTGCTTCAATATTACCTTTGAGATTGATGTTAAAAGCTGGTTTTAGTTTGGGGATATTTTTTTTCAATTAATGATTGCCTCAATAACCCCAAAGTCATGACCACATGCATACAGATTTACAGGATCAAGGATTTTTTTCTTATTAGCTACTGACATTCTGTTCTGAAGTAAACTGGGAGGAGAGGTAGGGTCTTGTTTTAAATTTCTGTTATAAATTTACCAAATTTAGTAATTTAATTTACAACAGTGAACCACTTAAGTCAGATTCTCAGAAAGTCAGTGAAGTACCTGAATGCCAGGTATGCCAAAATTAGGATAGGCTTGTTCACGGGTAATAAAAATGACTTTCCCTTGTCATTTTTATTAATGCCCAACACATTGCTTTCTGGTTTTACAGCATATAAATGATCCTTTTGCTAAAATGTAATGGCAGCAATTTTATATACATCTGATAAATATTGGTAGAAGATAACACTGTTAGTGTGCTTTTGAAGCTCCAGCATATATTTTCATGGAAAGAAAAAAAAAAAAAAAAGAGATACTGGTATCAAGGTTGAAGTGAGAAAAGGCTAAATGTTTCCTTAAACCAAGAGTATCAAAGGTGATGAAAAATAGTATATGAAACCTTTGGTTTGTCTGCCATGGAGTATCTTCAAATCCCTTATGGCCTAGAGGGGAAGGAGGAAAAACCTCTTTACCCAAATCTAGATGACGTCATTTTTAATTTGCAACTGTGCCTAGTAGCTTTCTCAATGCCATTTAAAATCATGTTTAGTTGAAACATGCAGCCTAACAAAATTGCACATATTATGGCTTTATTGGGTCGAAATTGAAGAAGCGGGGCTTTTTTACTAAGCAATTTAAATTAATGATAAAGTGTGACTTGCACTTTTTTGAAAATCCTTTGACAGGTAGTATTAATGTTTTTATTGTAATAAAGCACAACACTTTAAAGATTTATTTGCAGGTGGCCTATTTCCGGAGCAGTTCACACCTGCAGATTTTTTAGATTTTTTCCTTGTCCTGCAGTTACTTGCTGTGTTTCAAACCTCTGGCTTTGGTGGCTGGCAGTGAGCAGAGCGCGCTGCTCTGAGCAGCGGCGCGCAGCGCCCGCCTGCTGCGTAACCTGCGGGAAGTTTGGGAGCTGGAGAGCTCCAGGCCCTGCCGGGATAACCCGCGGCCCCAGGAGCGCCTGGTTCCTGGGGGAGGCTCCGGGTGCAGGGATGGGGGAAGAGAGGGGATTCGCACGTGTCCGCCAGCCCCGCGCTAAAGCGGCTGGTTTTCCCGGTTCTACAATCCCAGGTCACTATATCAAGAGCCGAACAAACAGCAAATCACCGTAGGAAAAATAGTGTCCTCTCGTCCCGCGCCAGCCCCGAGGGGGCTCCGCGCCCTGCCGAGAGCTGCAGCGCCCCGGGCGCGGTTTAGGAAGCGCTTTAACTCCGTGTGTTGAACGATCTCCCTGCCCGAGGGCGCTCGGGACGGCTTCCGGTCAGCCCGGAGCTGGGGCAGGGAAAATAAAAATAAAAATCTCGTGCTCAGCAGTTGTGAGCAGCTGACGTGGGAGGTGAGTGCGGTCCCTGAGTGGGCCCCGCTCTCATACAGCTTTCCTGGAGGAGGCTGCTGCTGCCAGCAGGGACATCTGCTTTATTACACTCACCAGAGGAGGCTCAGCCTTCTTCCCTCCTCTCCCCCTTCCGCGCGAGCTCAGCTCAGCGGAGAAAGCTGAGTCCAAATGGGAAGTGGAATTTCATTAAAGGAAAAAAAATCATAATCCGGAGGGAGGAAGCGGAGCTGGAGAGGAAAGAAGGAGCAGCGGGGTCCAGCCGAGGGGCCCCACGGCGTCCCTCGCTCTCGCGGTCCGTCCTTGGGGGGTGACCCCGGGCTGCCCCGCCGCGGCGCCGGCGCAGGGCCCGGCCGCTGCAGCACGTGCAGCTCCTCGGGCTCTCCGGCTACCTCGACAGCTGCTCGTACCTCTCGTAATTAGACTGTCAGAGCTCGTTAGAGGAGAGGGAAACGCTCCTATGACAGATTCCACGAGTCTTTTTTTTTTTTTTTAGCATCTCTCAGAAATCGCCAGAGCATTAATTGAGATCTCTTATTTTCCTGCAAACAGGAGAAGATCCCTCTACCACCTCGTTTATTCCCGCACCCAATGAGAGCTCCCTTCTGACTGCCAGGAAACACGGCCAATTTCCTCTAAGAGGCTCAGCGAAAGTTACCTTCCCTCCACGGCTACCCAGGAGGAAGACAGATCTTTCCGGCCATGTGAGCTAAGTTTCTCAATCCCCTCCCCATAGCGCCGGATCTAACTAGAAAGAAAACGCAGTGGAAGCGCAGTCTAAAGGAGTGCAGGAGCCTCCGCTCCCGACGCCCATCCGAGGGCAGGTTGATTCGGAGGACACTCGGAGAGGCTGTTCCTCCTCACGAACAAAAGCGCTCTGGGATCAGGCAGAGATGCTCCTACCCCCGCCCATGGTTCACTCGGCAGATGAGACTCAGAGGAGGCGATTTCTTTCCTCACTCCCGTACATTCCCCTTTCCCCCGCAATCATACAAGGTTAACTCAACAGGGGAGTCTCAATCTAAATGGCAACTGGGATTACATTAAAAAAAAATGAAGGAAGGGGGAGGAAAAAATCAGAAAT
>NW_010584751.1:123132-149892 GCF_000705375.1 Tinamus guttatus | reverse complement strand
GGGCGCCCGGGGCACCAGGGAGAGGGGGGGTCGCTGCGCCCCCGCGGGAAGCGACGCGGCCGCCTTGATGCGCGGCCCCGGAAGGGCCCGGGTAGCTGGACGCTCCAAACGGCGTTACTGCAGATTCCCGCAGTCTGCGTGTCTCGTGTGAAGGGAATAGCAGCGCATCGAGGCCGCGCGATGCCTGCTCCAGCTCCCCGGCCCTGGCTGGGAACGCGCGTCCACAAGGCCCTGCCCGAGTCAGGGAAAGCCTGAGCCCGCCCCGGGCTCGGCAGCAGCACCACGCGCTGACCCGCGCCTGGGCGCGACCTCCCGTCGGATTTAACAAGTGCCACCTCGAATAGCGTGAACCCGCTTTGCGGCAGAACCGCGGGGCAAGCGAACAAAGAGCGGGCTCAACCCTCCCTAGGCCCGAGCTAGCAGCACAGCTCAGCCTGGGCGCTATTTAAAATAGATCTCCGGGGTGCGTGTATGGGTGGAGGGTAGTAATAGCGTCTACATTTTGTTATTCTAAGTCTGTCGTGGAGTGTACTTGATGAGATTGTCCGTGAGCATACAGATGGTGAGATTTTCGTGCTTCTGTGGCATACTGACATCTCAGGCTGTAAAAATAAATTCCCAGATCGCTGTAATACCTAGGAAGGAGAAAAATCCCGTCCACCTTACTGCTCAACATCGTGTTACTTCACGTTTAAGAGACATTGTAATACTGGATACACAAGTTAGAGTGAACAGAAAATACTGATTTAATGGATATACAATATACAGGAAGAAATAAGATAGCCTCTGTGCCCTTTTCTAAGCTTTTGCACGCGTGTGTGTGTTTGTGCTTCCTAATGTAGCGATATGGGGAATGGAGATGAAATCTTGCACTTTTTTTGCTATTACCTACAAAGCTTTTGCTAAAATTGTCTACACAATGATGAAGTTGACTGTTTCTTTTCTGGGGGAGGGGGGGAAGCTATTTATTCATTTCGCGTAATTTTCCCAATTGTTGAGAAATTATTAATCTACTACGATTATCTATGCCGCCAAGGAAAGACGTGTATTGGCACTGAGGGAGAAGGCTGAGATATTTTCTTGATTTTCATAGTCAAGTTTCGCCTGCCTAAGGAGGCATAGCGTGGAGTGGTCTGAACACCAGCCTCTCTTGCCTGGAAACCAACCCGATTTTACTCATAATTGTTGAGGCAGGGTCCCCCTCTTGGCTAATGTTTGGCTAGAGAATAAAGACTCAAGGTGCTAAGATTTATTAAGGTTTCTGAGCTGACCGAATTAGCAATTTTAAATAGCTATATATAGCAGGGTGATATGGTGAAAATGAGCTAAAAGAAAAACATTTTGCAGAGACAAGTATATACTCTCAAAAAGGTTAAAAATATTCAATTGGTGAAAAAAATAACTACTTGTAAAAACGTGTGTATTTTCATTATGCTTAATTTGCCATTCAAACAAGTTTTTCTTAATAAGCTCTATTGTTTCTATCTGTTTTGTGAAATGCAATACGTGTGAGACAGAAAGCAGATTCGGAATGTGAATGAGTCTTGTTTTTTCTTTCTCTCTTTCCTTCTATCTGTAAAAAAGGGGGAGAGGGGAAAGAGAAGAAAAAAAATTAAAAAGAGCTTCTTCAAGACCTTTAACTCAAGAGAAGGAGCGAAGGAAGGGAAGTGGCATGGCTTTGTCATGATCTGAAAAGATGAGACGCGAAATGCTATCTGCTGGTCTTTTCCCGCATCTTAGTTCTGTGCAATGTAAAAGTCTCCGTAAGCAAAACACTCTGTGGCTAATAGTTATGTTTTCGCTCTCAGCAGTGACACAAGCTTTGTCAGGTTTTCGCTGTTTGCATAGTTCATTAAAATACTTTAATCAATGACTCATTGTTTCAAAAAATCGCCACACTACCACCAGAGTAGAAACATCTATATCCTACCAATTCTGCAGTGCCAAAAAGTATAGTCTCTCAGGGCAATAGGTTACGGAGCCTTCATAAAGGTTCTCCATCTGTCATCAAGCGCGACATCAAGCCCTCTAGGTGCTGTGAAAATGATTTTATCCGGAATTCTCCAGCCTAAAGATGCCATCCTCTTAATTACAAGCATTTGAGATCAAGAACACCGCTGAATTCCCAGGAGATTCACTGAAGATATGCACAAATAATCTCTTTTCTTACTTGCCTGCCAGGGCTTCTGTACCTGCCCACAAGCTGGTCGGCTCGTTTGCTAGGTAATGATGGATGAAGCGAGGCAGAGGTACAGCTGCATTGCTGGCCCTCCTGACACTGCCATGGGAAGCACCTTCCTCATAATTGACCGTCAGCAAAGGAGTGACAAATAATGTTCTATTTATTTTTGTATCGATTAAGTGCCCTCCTCGCCAGCACACGGCTCCTGTGCAGGAGTGACTCGCGTCCGCGGGGTAACGGAATGAAACAGAGCGCAGACCGCGAGGCTGCCAGAGCATCCGCGTACAACAGGTGCCCCGAAGAGCCAAGAGCTCCCTGCAGGGCCAGCTCCACGCGAGCCACGGGGCCCACGGGTGCGAAGGGAGCCCCGTGCGACAAGTCCGCGCCTGCACCACAGAAACCAAGCCGCCGGTTGGGCGGCAATCCTACCCACAAATGTCCATTAGCACTTTTTCCAGAGGTGACAACCAAGTGAAAGGCCACCTGGCCTTTATCCACAGCAGAGCGCTGGAGATTTTTGTTGGGCTAAAGGAACTGCAGTAGTTGTGGAGCAGGCACCGAATGTGGAGTGAGCAGGAGAAAAAATATCGCTCCAGACTTAGGCAGGTTACCTCCCAGTGCAGAACCAGATCAATGGGACGCGCTGCCTACAGCGAGACATTTAAGCGCACGTAGACCTGGTGATGGATACGTCTGGAGAGGCTCTGGTGCTGTTGTCAATCCGAGCAGTGTAGACTGCAATTTTGATATGTGGAAACATGTACATAACTCTGGACATAAGGGTGGGGGCGTAAAAAAGCCACGTCCAAGCTCAATAGGAGCACTGGAGAGAAACCTCGGGCTCCATGCCATGTGAGATGCGAAAGCCCACAGAGATTCAGCAGCCAAAATCTCATACACTGATTTTTTAATAGAGTTCTCATCCATGTGTCCATTTAACTGCAGTAATACAGATCAAATAAGCTTGTTACCTATAGACTCCCAGTTGTCTCAAGTGATACAAGGCGGTAACAACAGGAATAGCCCTAATTAAAATGGATTCATCTGATTTTCTTATTCAGGGAGTATAGTGCCCTTAAGTATGCAAAGAATGTTAAAACTCTTCCAGTATCAGCCTGCCAGGTCTAGCCATCCCTTTGCCCGGGGAATAGGAACAGCAGGTTTTCTTCTTCCAATAAAACTTCCTTTCATTCTCATGTATTATTTCTGAAATCTCGCTCAGCATAATACTCCCTGCATTTTTTTTTCCTGAAGGTTTTTACTTTTTATGTGTCTCTATATATACACATATATTTCGGGCAACATTTAGCTGAGGAGAATATATAGCTGAAAAGTATTATGAAATATTATACCAGTTAGTCATGGAATAGCTTCCTACAGCTTAGCAAGGTTTTCAGGATCGTCATTTAAAAAATCATTTTGTGGAACGGTAACTTGACATTATGGGTCATGATTGCAGTTGAAACTGCTTGATGACATGCATGTAGTAATCTCTGAGCGTCTCTTCTAAGAGGACAAATGCAGTATAGCTGACAAATTCTTTTGAAGTTGTGTTGTCTTGTGTAGTAATCTCTGAGCGTCTCTTCTAAAAGGACAAATGCAGTATAGCAGTATAGCTGACAAATTCTTTTGACGTTGTGTCGTCTTTACACGCTTTTAAAAACATAATTTTTATTTGAAGACGTTGCTCCCTTACTGAATTCTTGCTGACCTGTGCACAGAAGAGGGCACCTAAGGGACAGTTGCCCACGGGAGCTGACGCCGTGTTCCCGGTGCACCCAGAGTGCAGCCCAGTCGGGCCAGGGTGTCGCGGGGACCCACAGCCAGGTGGGGAGAGCACCGGGACAGATGTAGTCGTTTTTTTTTTTTTTTTTCGACCCGACCATACGGCAGAAAATGGATGCAGGACCTGGAACATGATGTGATTCTCACAACTGTCAAACCTTTTATGGGCTTCAAGGGAATCATATGGCCAACAAATCCAGCTTCTCTTTGATTTTAGCCAGTCTATCAAAAAGTGATTACTAGAATGGCAGAAGAGCAGTTACCCGGCTCTTTGAGTGAGGGTAACAGGACCACGAAGTTGATAAAACTCCCATAGCATTTCAGAAGGTCCGTATTTCCCGCTGGGCCTAACTGGCTTTTCCATTATAGAGTGAAGAAAAGGCTATTATAAGAAAATGCCGCTGAAGAAAGTAGTACTATATGAGACTGGTCATATGTTTTGATAAAGAGCTTGCTGATATAACGCAGAGGGTTGACTTACTGGCTCGTTGTCCTTGAAAACGGTTCCCTCTCTCTTCTGACGTTTTCTTCTAAGTATAAAATCAAGTAAGAATTTCCCCAGACGAAGCTAAGAAGTCATTAGCTTCGCTTTAAATCAGAAGTTAGTGGTGCGTGTTTGGTTGTGTTGGAAAACGAGGTTTATTTCTTTAAAATTAAAACCTGTGACTTAGACACTGCTACTAATATCACGAAGAGATATGTTCCTCTCTTATTTGCCTTCAGCGGAAAAGAAGAAATGGCGGAAAGTTGGAATCCTACTCCTTTATCTTCACCAATTAAGTGCCTTGTTACGATTATTCGTACCTTAAAAAAAAAAAAAAAAAAAAAAACACAGCCCCCAGGTCCAAGCCTTTGCCATTCAAGAGAGTTTGGAGAAAAAAAAAAAAAGACTAACCTCAACGTTCATATGTTCATATTTATAGTCGCTGAGCTGCATTAGAGTGGGTGAGAAAGCCGGGGTGGCTGACTACCTTAAAGTTTGATTCGGCGGCGTTTCCTCATTGCCTTAGGTGAGGAGCGTTCGCGGCGAGGAGACGCTGTGAGCAATAACGCGGCTCCCGTGGGGACTCGTGCCTGGATGCACAGCCCTGCCATGTCTGCTAGAGCAGCGGCTGGGATGCACACTGGACTGGCTTCACCGTCTTATTTAAATGTGATGATTTTCTCATTTGTTGCATTGTTTGTATTAATACGAATATCTTGTTATGTTTGTTTTGTCTCCTGGGAGCCAATAAAGCTGTGAAGTTTTTTCTTTACACCAAATGCAGCTCTACGGGCGATCAATCAATGGGTAGTTTTTGGATAATCTGCGAGAGTGAGAAATCTAATAAAGCAAGCAACTAAAAAAGGAAAACAAAGTCTATTTTCTGAGAGGTTCGCTACGTCAGGAGTCAGGCTTTCCATCATGCCTTTATAATATATTTAAACAGCCACATTTAGCCATCAGGGCAGCACCTCGTTACATTAGCTTGCTGGCATATAAAAGAAAAAGTTTAGACGTCGTGGCCTCGGCAGCAATGTGGGTGACTTAGTCGTACAATTAAATTTCCTTTAACGCTTGCGTTTCCCCCATCTCCTTCTCCACATTCGTGCACTGGAACACACTGAGGGAAAACAGGGACCAATCATGAAGTGAGAGAACAAATACTTTTTTTTTTTTAACTATTCTTTCACTATACCTGGTTTAATCTCAATAAGTAGGTAGACAAAGACAAGACAGACAGTTCTCAGGTCGCAACAAGTTCCACGGAAAATCGTGCCTCTTAATTTCAAGGCAGCAGTTCCCTTATCACAATAAAATGAGTTATAAACAGATCAAAACAACAATCTGAATTATCTAGCATTAGTGGCTGAAGTGAACAGCCTCAGATTACGTGATGAATTGTTAAATTGCAGCAGCATTGTTTTGGAATTGCTAATTAAAAAATAAGTAAACCCCCATGACTCTGGATATGACAACTGAAAATACCCACAAATTATTTAATAAATGAAGCGTCTAACAACTCTAACACTTCCTGCTCGCCTTGTTAATAAATGTAATTTGAAGTAGATTTAAAAAATCTCCCATCTAAACAGTGAATTCATTACGCGACGTTCAGATCTCCAGATGCCTATGGACTCCTCGGAATTAGGTGTTAAATAGACAAAAGTGAACCAAACTGCCTTTAAAAGCACAGCATGACCATGTAATTCTTTTTCCAGTTTGTGGTAAAAAATGATGAAACTTCTTTCCAAGTAGCTATCACCCAGATTTAGTGTGAAAAGTAGTGTAATTGTAATTCACGCCATCAGGGTCTATCACTGATAGACTATCAGCTGTTCTGTAGTTAGGAAGGCTTTCTTTTCAAATAGGAAAGCTGCCAAGTGCTCTGTGATACCTCCAGCAAGCTTATCGGATGGAAGATCAGAGCCAAAACAGCAGCTGCACACATATGCAAATTGGCAATTAATAGTATAACATTCTGGGGAGATTTTTTTTTTTTAATATGGGAAAGTATAGCGGAGCTACCTTAGTATTAACCTTAACAGTGACAGGGAACTTCCTGCCCGAACGGCCAGAGAATAATTACCCTCTGAAGAGACTTTCACCCTATTACTTTCCTCCTTCACACAAAGATCAAATGTGTGTTGTCCTGCCGAGTTTGTCTACATCATGAAAGTTAACTATGTGATAAAAAAGGATATCTTGTAGCTTCGGCTCTCAAGCGCAGAGAATCGCGGCCATTCGAGCTGCCTTTTTTTTTTTTCCCTCGATTTATTTCCTTGAGTTTTGTTGCTGCTATTGTTTGTTTGTTTTTGGCTGCCTATCCTGCCCATTGAAAAATGCTCCGTGCTCGGTCCTGTGCATTTGTTCTGTACCAATCAACGACAAAATAATTGCAAGGATTAGTTTTATAATTTTCCCCCAGCCTGGCGCAGCGAACCAGCTTGCTTTATTTAGCCCAGCGTGTATGAATACAAGGCTCCCAATTAATGCAGTTGCTTGCTTTAGACGGAATATTTCCTTTCAAAGGATCCTCGCATGATCCTTTTCTTGTCCTCGCAGGCTGGGGCCGGGCAGGCTCTGCAAGGGCTACTGCGCTCCACAGCAGCCCGTGGGCAGCGCTTTCCCCGGGGTCTGTCTCTTCCAGGATGGGCACGGGGTGGTTTTCTAATGTTTCCCATGATCTGCGAATCCCCAGTAGTTTAAGGATCTCAGGGTGCTTGTCACCGCCAGGGAAACGCGAGACAGAGAGGCCCTTCCCGGCCAGTGCGCGGCTCCCGGGCGCCGGTGCGCGGAGCTGCGCGGAGAGGCCGACACTTCCTCCCCTGTCTCCTTTTCCCCCTGCGCCTTGCTCCCCCCGAAAAGCATTTCCCGGGTTATTCGGTAATTGTGTTTTTAGCTGAAACACAGAGCTGAAGCAACGCGAAGCGCCCTGCGGTTACAGAGGCTGCTCGGGAGCGCGGTGCCTCCGCGGCCAAAGGGACTCGCGAAGGAGCGCGGAGCGGCGCGGAGGAGCGCGGAGGAGGCAGCCCCGCCGCTCGGCACCGCATCTGCTGCGACCCCAGCCAGCGCTTTTGTGTTGAACTACTCACCCCAGGCACGAAACAGCCCCACATCCCACTGCCCCCCGCCTCTATGCGAGAAATAGTTCCCTATCCAAGTCCAGCGGCAGCTCCTTAAACAGCACCCTGTAATATAGTCAAACAAAGAAAATGTATTTAGATTTACAATACAAATATTCGCTACCCTGTTACCAATATCACACGCAGTTTGGAAGCTGGGATATGCACCACTCCATTCATTCCGATTTTCACCTGGAAGTGCAATATATATCCTCTATTT
This sequence comes from Tinamus guttatus, assembly GCF_000705375.1. The sequence continues at coordinate 142,099 of NW_010584751.1, read as the reverse complement.
TTACAGACCATAGGGAAGTCAAGTCTTTGGGAGGAAAGATTCTTCTGGAAATGCTGGGGTCCTAAAGGGAGATTAAAAAAAAAGTTGGGGTAGAGTGCAAAAAGAAAAAGAAAAGGAAGATTATCTTGACTTAAAGTATTATTTTGACCAGGTACACAAAGGAAAAGCTATTTGTAAAGTATTCAAAAACAACATTTACATCTGTTCTTGTCTTCTTGGAATGTGCTTTCCTCAAGCATGTGATCCCTTCTCAATACCTTTGCTGAGCTACCCTTGTATTTTAATCTAGAGACTCATAAAGCCACAAAACACAGTCGTACAAGGGGTGTTTTAAAGTTTTCTGCTTTTATCCACAACAATTTCACAATAAAATAATCACAGCATCTGATCATTTTTCCAATTAAAGAGTTTGCTTTTCAGCTTCTTAATCTGGACAGAGATTGGCCATCAAGTCTTCTAATGAATATGTGTGTATATATTACAAATAATAATATATTTTGCATTTGCACTTAGCTTCTTCTGTTCTAATGCCCTGACCTCTTTAATCAGCAAAGTTGAAAGAGCAGTCTTAAATAATATTGCATTTATAATTTCAAAAATGATATGCCACAATTGAACATGTAAGTTAAGGGTATCCCAAAATTTCAGAAAAAAAAAATACTAAGACTGTTTTAATGAATAAGGAGAACAGGGTTTGGGCCTCTATCTTTAATTACCACTATGAATTGCAAAACATATGGCGGTCTATAACTGCACTCACTACTTGCAGAGTTCTAAAAAACCTCGAGCTTGAGAACAAGTTTCTCTCAGGTTTGGGTATGATTTTAAGTGATAGTTATCTAGGAACCTTTGCATCAGACACAGGTTTACATACAACTGTGCAAACACTAAATATTTTTGCACTTGCCATGCCATGTGCTTGTCAAGCATAAGTTTCTACACCCGATTTAGGAATATATATATGTATATATATATGTATATAAGTGTGGTTCCCAAAGAGAACAAGGAGAAAAGGGTTTCAGTTTATGGCCTGACTCCTAATTATTTTTAGATCTGTTAGCAAATTTTAGCCAAATGTGACTGTGGAATAAAGACTGCCATGATATTAAGATCCTACAGGTTTTGTGGAAACTGATAGATATAAGAATAAGCACTAAGGAAAAGGTACAGAGATTTCAACCATTATTTGCCCTATTTGGTGACGAAAAAAGAACACCACAAAACAAAACAAAACCCACACAAAACTAACACATGTTTTCCTGGACCCTAGGGCAGGATAACCCCCCAAACTACAGGCTATGGGGGAAGCCAGCAATATTCTGGGGAAGGCCCACTAAAGGAACAGAAGATGCTCTGGAGATTTTAAGAGATACACATGCAAAGATTCTGAGGCCATGGGAGAGGGAACAAATAAAGGAGAGAGGGAGTGATGTAAAGCACTATGAGATTTTAAGATTTCTTAATCAGTTTTATTCTCCAATGAACTATTTGTTATTAACTTTACACTCCAAGTATTTTAATTTTTCATTAGAGGACTTTTTTCGACGTGGTTTTGGCACAACAGATAAAAATGCCAAATCAAAACTCAGAACTTTATCCCCCAACCAGGACATTATTTTGGACATTCTAGAAAGAAATTCCTCAACTTTTCCACTTACATGTTGGGACAGAAGATAAATACAGGTACTTTTAACAAGTATGTTCTCCTAAGTTGTCACCGAAGACAAGCTTTGTCTTGAAAGAAAAGGAAGAAGGCAGCTAAATATGATGATGACAGAAAGATCACAGAGCCACCAAGCTACCTAAGCAGATTTTTTTATTATTATTATTGATGATGAGAATAAAATCAAAAGGCTTTATTTTCTTTCTTTTATTTTCCTTACAGTATTTAAGCATTTTGATGGTATGGAGCATTCCAATACTAAAGGGTGGATCCACACGGTTGTGTCGGAAGGACATGCTTTTAATATTGTAGACCAAATTTCTTATGATAAACAACAACAACAACAACAATAATGCATACCTCTGGAAAAGAAGAGCTACAAGAAGTTTCTCTAGAGTATTGCCTTCTTGGAAAAGAGTGTTGCTCCTCAGGGAAAGGAAGCAACGTCCAGACTGGATTTTTCTGGGGAAAGAAACAAGGAGCTATATAGGCAAGGAGCACAATCCGGGGCTGAACCAGCTTCTGCATATAATGTTTTCAAAGCCACAATAAGCCAGGCTAATCTACAGCTATTCCAGCAACTGTAGCTTCTCCCCTGGTGAGATTGTTGCAGAAAGTGAAGAGATCACAGCTTCCATACTTGACAGCTGGAGAAAGCATGGTGTTTACGGAAACTACTGCAGTAAAAAAATCTTATTCTGAATATTATACAAATTAAATAATATAGATAGATAGATATGAATTCATGTCATTTGAAGTAAGGATCTTGAAATACTATTCACATGCACAAAACATTTTCAGCATTTATTTTAACAAAAACTGCATAATTCAATATATAAAAACAATCTATATGTCATTGGCAATGCATCATCCCTCAAAGAATAAAAAAATAGAAAAGTAAGGAAAAGTATAATACAACATAAAATATTTAGTAACTGAAAGGCAGAGATAATATCATATTATTTTAAAAAATCACTGTGTGCCTTTGTTAGGTTTAAAGGAAGAGTTTCCTAGATGATATGAGAAAAAAAAAATCTTATATAATCTCCAAGAGAACTAAACTTACCAGGAAAGGTCACAATAGGAAAAAACAGTACATTTTTGTATGATCTGTAATACTGGGGCCAAATATTCACGATATACTGCTCATCAAGAAGCTGAGCCCAAGAATTATTAAGTTTTTTTGGTGAATAACTTTGAATAATTAATTATTCTGAGAAAATCACAATCTGTTCACCAAGAGTTCATGAAAAAACAAGGTGAATAATTCATCATGAATTATTTGACCAGTTTTAGCAATGAGATTCTAAATCTGTCTTCTTACGGATATTAACGTCAGTTCATACTATTTGGATATAATGCATTAGGATAATTAAGATGAAGCATCACTGCACATCTAATATGACATAATTTAAGATATTGAGGTTCTTTTTCTAAGCACTTATGAAATACAGCTCTAGCCATTTTATTTTAAACAGGCTCTATGTGCTACTGGAAATCTTGGAACAATTAATGCAGTAATAGGACATTCTTACAAGAGCAGTAAGGCTTGATGGCAGACAGTTCTAAATATTGAAAATCTACAAAGTCTACTGCTATTATACATAGCCGAGTGATCAGCTTTGCAGTAAGATGGTGTCACTTGTGAATTTTAAGGAATTTGAGAGTACGTCTAATCCTGCTGTAACAAATAGAACTCTCATGGATGTGAAATAAATGAGATTCAAGGTCCCACTCTAAAATAATTACAAAATATATAATAATACAAATATATTAACACTGTAATATAGTCGTTTGATTAATAAGACAGTAATTATACACTAATTATTGTACAAAATGGAATAACTGATAATGTCACAAGACTATTGTAACTGTTACAGAGTACTGTCCTAAAACAACACGGGAAGCAGCCATTTAATCTGTTACTGCAGTATCGATACTTAAACATAAATATTTCATTATTTTAAATTAAAAGCTAACATATCCTCATAATTCACAAGTATCCAGCTACCCAGTTTTGATAGCTACAGCTTGCGATCCATGTCACTTTAAACTGTTCTACATCAGAGCTGCTACTGTGCCATGCTGCCTCCTGCCAAATGTTTCTGCCTACTCCTTTGCATCAGCCGTAGTGTTTGGATGACACCTTCCCCCCGCCACCAAGGTGAGCTGTTTCATGGCAAAAACTATTCAGGGTGCAGCCTTACAATACAACTAGGCTGGTATAAAAATAAGCTACTATCAAAAGAAATGGTCCTGCCTTTTTTTTTTTTTTTTTTTCCCAAATCTAGTTGTGTGCCTCGCTGGCATAGGCAAGCCAAAGAGACAGAAAACAAGCCTCATAAAATATAATTTTCTGGGTCAATAGCAGGCCAATGGGTTACAAGAGATTCAGTTTAAAGCCAGATAAATGAAGGTGCCAATAGAAATGCTTGAGAAGAACATGGCAAAGAGAGCTCAAGGGAAAGCAGTGGTAACATATGGCCAAAAGTAGGGTTTATACCAATCAACATTTAGATTGGCTTCAGCTTCAGTGGAACCACAGCCTTAGATTTACTGTAAATAAGATCTAATTCTGCAGGAACTTCCTCAAAACAAGCATAAGGCAAGTCATGCTAGACTTCTCCCCCAAGAAAAAACAAACAAATCAATTACAGGAATAGTAATAATAACTTCCTTCATCTAATATATTTTCACTTGACACCATATGTGAGTCTACTTGTTGACTATGTTGGACACTGAACTGAGTTTTACTTATGTAAGATTTAACCTGGCCTTTGAAAATAATATTTTAATAGCATTTAATTGTAAATGTAGTAAAACACATTTTTACAGGTGTTCTGCTGTTTACTGTATGCAAATATATATCACATTACTTCTGAAATGTCAGGAAAATCCCTTTAAAAGAATATGTCCTTTGAAAGATATGTTGCATTTAAGTTATTATGAAATTAATGCTCCATAGGGTCTTGTGCCTAGACGAATATATAGGTGCTGAAATCACTGCTAATGAGGCACATGTTGTTGATTAACAGAATGGGAAAGAAAAGGAATTTAAATTTCAAAACACTCTTTTTTCACATAGCTTGCAACCTTACGCAATGTATACATGGAAATAAGAAAAAGATAGTTCACTAAGTTTTTAAAAGGTAAAGGCATCGTGCAAATTATGTTTATTAATATACAAAAATAAATTGTTACAGCAGTGTGTTTGGCAGAGGTAAAAGTGTGCATAAGGGTGATTTGGCTGCATGGTTCCTATTCATACCAAAATTCCTTTGTGTACTGTTGTTAGGAATTTTCCTCTTTTGAACAATGTTTTTTTTCTATACTGGACACTGGTGCATTTCTAACTGGTGCTGAAGAGCGACTGATCCTTGCCAATCCACTCAGTTGTGACATTCAGAAATACAATCATCTCCGTTTTATTTTGTTCTACTCTTTAGTAAAGACATAGTTTATACTACAAAAAAAAAAAGGCCTATATTTTTATAATATTAATGGCTATATTACTATAACTGCTACTACAGCTGTTCTATTTTTCTTGTTGAGTGTCAGGTTCATTCACATGATATTTTTCTGTTTAGGCCTGGGGGAAGCACCGAGCAGGTGAGAACGTGCACCCCATACCTGCTCTTACGGCCTCTCTCTCGACGCGTGGCACCGCGGGCTGCTGCAGGGCTCTCGGTGGCTCTGCCCTGCTACACTGATCTTTGGGCTAGGAAAATGCTTCAACAGTGAGAACTTTCCTGCTGCTTGATGGGTTCCTTGAACATGAATAGCGAGATCGGAAAGAGCTGAAAGGTCCATAGAAACAAGTAGTGAATCTTGGTGAATAAAATGTGAAATTACCTCTAAAATGGGGCATGTCTAACAGAATGGAAAAGAAAGGAAATCTAAATTTAAAAAAATAGCAGAAAATAGCTTGCTAGAATAAAAGTTTATCATGCATTTGTTTTCATGAGAGTGTGAAATGCATTATTTGCCACAGTTTTAGTTCACTAAGCATTCCACACTGTGCTAAATTCTGCGATTTTATTAAAAATATCTCACTAATGTGTTTGCTTTTTTTCCTCTTACAGTTCCTTTTTGTTTCAAGTGATGAATTTTACTGAGACTCATCTTCCACTAAATCAAGTGAAAACACTTTTTACACAAATAACTCAGAGCTTACCTATAAAAATATTGGTGATCTAATCACACTGTGAATAATATAAATGTGCCAGGAGGAAGAAGGAAAATCCATTTATTTTTGAAGTGCTCCCTACTTTCTTCATCTTGTCTCTGTTGTTCTATGGACTATCTAAAAGCATAGATGAAACATTCTCTTTTTAAACTTAACTAAGCAGTCTGAATTCTGATTTTTTTTGTTTGTTTTGGTTTTGGTTTTGCAGTACTTTTTGGATTGAGCCATTGAATTGCTATCTTCTGAATGACATTTTTGTTCAAAGAGAATCAAAAACTTACTAAGAAAAAAAATTATTTTAAAGAGTCTCCTTCAATTAGTAACCCCAAATACTCACAATATATACATCCATCAAAATTCACAAGTACTTTAGGGGCAGATAAAAGCTGCCTTCACTCTTTTTAACCAGAGTGTGCCAAGAGCCAAGATGTTCTGCAATCTGCATGGAGAGTAGAGAGTTTAACACAAAGCCTATGATCTGGGAGAGTCCTGTGCTCCCTCTAAAATATATATGGCTTCTCATTAAAGTAGATCACATAAATAATGTCACTATGTGCTAGGTAATTAAACATGTTACTAAATAAAATATGTTTACAGCTTTCATTAAAGAAATCAATATAAGCATTTTACTCTCTGCCTTTAAAATTATTTTTTTTAATAATTTTAGATAAGCTTTTTTGGTATCGATAGCCTGATATTTTTCGTAACATTTTATAATATCTACTATGGACATGAACAAAATATAACTTTTAAAAGACTGAGCATAGAAACCTTGTTAATAAAACGTCAATGATGGCAGGACTGAAATCAGGACAGGTTGCTCAAACTCTAGGACAAGCTACCAGACTACGTAGATTTTGCAGGGAGACTATGTTTTCTTTCTGAAGACACCAGTTTCCTTTTGTCACCTACATCCTCGTTTTGTTTCTAAAAGCTATGGCTTGATTGTGCATTCAAGTACTCTGTTCTCTCAAAACAAAATTACCTGTTACCAAGAAAATCTCCTGCAATATTCTTCTTCTTGGAGCGCCAGCATAAAATGGCTATAAATGGTCATTACGGTTAGTCAGAAGACTCTTAACTGCAGAGAGTGCCAAAGGATCTGATACTTCAGGATGAGATTTTCACAAGTTTTATGGCATCAGCTAGCTAGTTTATATGCAGCAAAATTCTTAGAGATACCCAATGAAGTGCTTTATTTTTAACAGTTTACATTTGCATATAAAACTTGGATTTCTGCAAGTTTTACAGATAATACTTTCTCTTTCACCATATTACGTTTTATTTTTAATGTTTTCGTTAATGTTTATTTTTAAACAAGACAACTTGCTAAGTAGTTCATCTACTATAGAATCACATATATGGTAAAGACTGTGAAAACATCCTAGCTCACCCCTCCACTCATGCAAACAGAACTCCCTGTAATACACTTAATATTTTGTTGTCTAGTTTAAGTATTGCAAGTGCTAATGCTTTCATCGATCTTCTTCCAGGTCTGGATGCAGTTTAAAATTAAGTAACTAGGCCCTACCGCCTTAAAACAGCCAAACATTTCAGTTTGAAAAGCAGCTACTGTGCCAGCCGTCTGACTTAAAGAGAAAAATACAAGGAAATTCTGGATCCATAATTCACCCTCCACCTTCCGACCCCACCAAGCACCATATTAGTGTGCCCCCACCAAAATACCAGCTTGTGTTTACAGTTCCGTTCCTCCTGATGGTGGATGGGCGCGTGTACGCGCACTCGCTCTATGTGCACTCAATAGGATCATGATCTGGAGAGCTGAAAATGTAAACACAAGCTGGTATTGTGGTGTGACTAGCGGTTTGTGGTTCTTTGTTTGAATACTTCAAAAATGGCACACTGGCCAGAACTACAGAGGAGAAAAGCAGAGCTGCTATTTATACAAAACTTTGGTGGCTCCTATATTCACATTCCAGGTAGATAAATGGGATTGGAAACTCTTTTTCGCTTTTTATTTTTTGAAATAGTTGACTATACTTCAGTGCAGGAATTTTGTTTTCAAGGATGGATAATACATACTTGGCTCTTAGCCTTGTATAATCAATCTTGCTTGCTTAGGACCATCAAGCACTCTTTTACAGATGAGGAATGTCCTGTTCATCTAAACAGGTCTCTACTCATGCAACTAACGTAGTCAATATGGTTAAGCATTTGCAGGATTAGGTCATTTTAGTTGACTACAATTCGTTCTATTTTCAAAATGAATTTACTGGCCGATGTAGGTGGCTATTTTCCTTATTCAAGCTCAAGCATGGATTCACACACAGATCCAATTTCCCTAGCAAAGCTCCAAAATGGCATACCCATACTACATGAGCGACATGAGCATAAACTTAAGTTGCTGTCATTTCAGAAATGTTTTTTTTTCTCTTTGCTTCACATAAAGTAGATGAAGCAAGAGCAAGATGAAGAGACCACGACTCCAAAAGTTACTCCTCTTTTTCTGACTAGATTACCAGTCTTAATAAAATAAATTCTCTCTTCTTATCAATCTTATTTGCTAATGTTCCGAATACTTGGTGGTGTGGAGAAAAAAATTCAGCTTACAGTGCACTGGATTGCACCCAGGCACATTATATTAAAAAAAAAATGATAAGCATGTATGCTTATCAAAAATAGATGTTTGAAGCAAATATTTTATTTTATTGGCTCATTTATTTTAACTAGAGCTATAGAATTTTCCTAACTACATATTAAACCTACTGTACCTACTCAAAACCAAAAGCTTATTTTAAACAAGATGAAAGTAAAATATAAAAAAAGGTTAAAAAAAAAGCAGAGTGGTTTTCTCCAAACAGTGAAAAAAATCCAGAAAAAATATTCTGGTATTAATAAAACAATTCATATGCAGGAGAGATGGACAGGTCTGCAGCTAATACCAGTTCTCCACATAAAAAACAGTGCTGTTACAATTGTAGTAATTCATAGCTCATAAAAAGAGCATCTGGTTTATAAATACTTGTCAGTCACATTTGATTGAAGGGTGCTCAGGGTGACTGTAAAAAGCAGGACATTCTTTCTTGAAGTATGTGATATTATCTTACATACAAAATCACAGAACAATAAGACAATTTTTCCTGCTTGAAAACGTTCCATATGTATTTTAGACACATTTGATCACTTTACACAAACTGCACAACTGCAATGCCATCATAAGGTAGAACATCTTGCTTCTTTTTAATACATTAGTCTATATAAGCACCCTCACAAAGACAGCTTGTGAGCATTTCACAAATTATAATAATGGAACCACCTACATGTATATCAGTGCTGACAGATCTGGATCATCTTATTTTCACCTGCAGTAAGTTCAGACTCAGCTGAAATCTAAATTATACAATGAACAGCTTTGTTGTAGGAATATGCATGGCCTTATTTTCCACCACCACTTGTAGAACAAATGCATGCAGCTTACATAGATATTTAATACCAATGGTAATAAATGCTAATGATCTGCAAATCTAACTTTCTCTTTTTCTTTTCTTGTTTGTTTGTTTTTTTTTTTAATACAAACCAACTATAAGTGCATCACTTCATGTTTTTACGTAGAATCATAGAATGCTTAGGGTTGGAAGGGACCTCTAGAGATCATCTAGTGCAACCCCCCTGCACACGCAGGGTCACCTAGAGCACGTGGCACAGGACTGCGTCCAAGCGGGTTTTGAAGATCTCCAGAGAAGGAGGCTCCACAACCTCTCTGGGCAGCCAGTTCCAGGGCTCTGTCACCCTCACTGTTAAGAAATTTTTCCTACTGTGCTAGAGAGCAATGGTTTTGTCTGTTTGTATTGAGGTACACCTCTCTAATAGCCACTTTTTACAATATTTTATCATAAGAAAAAAAATGAGAATATTGTATTTTCTTACTTTAGCTGGTAATAATAATACAATTTCAGTTGACTGCAATATTATTAATTAAATGAAGAATCAACTAATGGAGAACTTCACATCCAGCTATTATGCAAAATACCATAGAGTTTTGACAATCATTTCTCGGCAGGAGCTCTGCTTTATGCTGTTCTTAAAGACAATGGTCTGAAATGAAAGGACTGCCGTTTTTAGCTGATAATGCCGCTCACTCGGGAATTTCTGAGCTTCGGCACCCAAATACTGCTTCTGTCTCTGTAGGACAGTATGGCTTGAGTATAGATCGTATACTAAAATATATTTGTAGCTCTTACAAAGGAAAGAGATTGTTTCCTTGTGCCTGAAGATGTATCTTAACCATTTTTTCCTAAAGAATTTCCTAAAGAATACACTATGAAAGCATTAAATAAATTTGTGCAACAGTGCAGTTAATAATACATGCTTTCCCCTCTTACTAGCACCAATCAAGAAAGAAAATAAAACTAAATTACTTTAGTAAGTCTTAGGAAAGAGCATACTTAGCATTCTTACCATCTTTGACAACTACAAAAACCCCTGCTTATTTGACTGGCAAAATGACAAGGACTTCAAAATGCAATGATTTCTGTATATTCAATTTAGGTAGAGTAGATAAAGGTAGAGTACATATGAATGTATGAAAAGTAACTAGATTTCTTTTCTGGAAGACAATGAAGAAAAATTTAGAAGTGTTTAGTAGATGAAAGTAATGTAAGCACTAAAATAAATAGCATACAAAATAAAAGATCCAACCATGCTAATCTTCTAAATTACCCATCTCTTTTAAATCGAATGGCTATTTGAAAGCAAACGGCAACATCCTAGGTATTTTCAATTAATTAAAAGAATGGTTACCTTTCACAGAACAGGCGGTCTATTCTTATGTTTCAAGACAGTTTTTACAAAACAAGTGGTAAAATTGTGGTAAAATATACAAAATTCTCAGTTGCTTATGTATTTGTCTGTATAATACAGTATTTTTCCAGTCATTTCATGCAAAAGATCTAGACTGAACATTCATGCTCTCAAACAGATGCAAAGTTATGATAGCTTCAAATAGTTGTGTCAAGATTCACTAAAAAGGAAACAAGAAAGCATTTCTTAAAAATTCGTGTCCACTGGAGAGGATCAGAAGGTATAAGCTGGGCTTTATACTCAAGTTTGATTATTATTTGAAAAGAATGTTTGGTAGTCTATGTGTGATGATTACTACTGGGCATCATTCTTCTCTTATTTACTTGAGAAAACAAAATATAAAGGAATGTCTATAGAAAATCTGATTGAGATGGTTTTGATATTTTGTCAGTGAGATGAAGATCTTGAAGGCTACTGCTTAGGTAAACTATTAAACACACATTTTACTGTCTTATATTGAAAAAAAAAAAAGAACAGAGCTATTTTACCAATGACTCATGTAAATAATATTAATTATTATGAATTACTACTACGATAAAGTCCTAGATCTATCACCAACAGCAAACAAAGTCAATAGGTATAGCTGAACACAGAATCTGACCTTTAAAAATGTAAAGTTTCCTACTTTTTAAAGAGACAGCCATATTTTGCTGAGTGGTTAATGAATTCAGATATTGAACATCTGACCTGATTTTTTGAAAGTAATTAGCAGCTCCAGTTACCTGAAAGATAGAGCTAAGACTAGCAGGTAGTTCTACATCAGTGCATTTCTAATTAAAAATGATGTTATTTACAGCCAGTCAATAAGAGCTGTAATCATTGGCACTGATAACGTGCAACAAAGGATTGATGATTATTTAGTTAGAGGCTACCTGCGACTGCTGAAAACAGCAAGTGAAGGACAGAAAAGCGAAGAGTTAAATAGAGGAGATTACCACTATTGTTTAAAGGTATTTTTTCAGATAACTTAGCAAAATGCCATTTAATCTATCAATGTATTCAAATTTCATGGAGAAGGAAAACTTCCCTCTGCTATTGAGCATAAAGCTAAAATGAAAGGAGCAAATAATTAGCTTGTTGGATGACTGCTGTGCAGGATACTAAGGAAACACCAAAGTTGTAAGAGTCTAAAGTATATAAAAACTGGTAAAAACCCCGAAGTTCCTAAAATACTCAAAAATACCATTGACTCTGATGGCGTAAGGCAGTTTCCAGGGAATGTAAGTTTGGCAAGAAAAAGATTCTTGAGTCTACAATCGTGTTGACTACTCCACCAAAGTTTCTTGTTGCACACCTATCATAACCTACTTCAGATATTTTAAATATTGTAATTTAACGACCTATAAAAATTCTACAAGATTCCAAAGCACTGATGTTAAACTTGTGATCTGCAGGGATCTATGGGGGTAATGTGTCCGGACTAACATTTTAACAATAAACAAGGGAGTCCATCATTTCTATTTTTTTTCACACAGAGTAGGTCTGTAATAAGAAAATTGGCTGAAATTAGCAATCGAGCCAGTGTTAAGGAGGTTTCTTCAGATAATTTCTACAATGGAGATTCAAACCATTGCCACATGGTCCCAAATATTTAGATCTCTATATACCAACTGTTACAACATATCACAGAATCACAGAATGGTTGAGGTTGGAAGGGACCTCTAGAGATCATCTAGTCCAATCCCCCGGCTCACGCAGGGACACCAAGAACACGTGACACAGGGTCACATCCAGGCAGGTTTTGAAGATCTCCAGAGGAGACTCGACAACCTCCCTGGGCAGCCTGTTCTGGTGCTCTGTCACAACTAAAATCAGTTTATAGTCTTTAATCAACTGACTGAAGCTAGCTAGTGAGAAAAGATAAATTGCTACTGTATTTATTTATGGCAGCTAGCCAATATAACTAGAATAAGCATCTTGCCTTACCTGAAGATTTTATTGCCAACTGGAAATACTCTATCCATACTCTACGTTTCTACTAACATTTGTAAGAAGTTTGCCTACTGAGTACAACAAAATCCTCCCAATCCATATTTCAGACAATTCAGGAACTTTAAAAAAAAAAAAAAAGCCAAACATTTTAACCATTTTTATTGTGTATTTATTATGACCATGGAGAACAAGACACAATCACAACTGTAAATAGATTGTGCTCCATCAAGAAACAAGTATGTCATATTCACTCATTTCTTCTACTAGTGTCTCATTTTACAAAGGGTTGAATTGATCGAGGTATAATGTGCATGTTTAATCAACTAAACAGCTGTTTTCTAAATCAACTAAGAAGAAATTCCTATGTTGATCTAGCTAGCTATTTGTAATTTTTACTATCATAGGGCTCAAAGAGTTTCCATACAGAGTTCACATGATCCATAATGATTGAACGTATATATATTATATACAGGCATAACAGAATTCTAAATGCTAAAGAGGATAAGCTGAAGGAATCAAGGAAACACGGGGGAAATAAATCCCCTAGGATAAAACTTCTCAGTCCATTGCAAAAACTGAGACCATCCTTAAGAAAAACATCTAAACTTAATCATACTGATAACTTTCATACCTCTGAAAATGAAGACTATTAGGCATTCAAAATTTTCATGTGCAAGTTGGACATGTTATTTTGTGTTTAGCTCAAGTTTCTCTTTAAATACTTGGCACGGGTTCATACACTTTTTAGGTCACAGTGTAAATCCAAAACCATGATCAGAACCTTATTTTGTAAAGGCATCAAGACTCTGCAAATACTGTGTTGTATCACAGCAATTACTTGAGTAGTGTAATCTCTATTGATTTAATATATGAAGAGCACTGTAGGAAGAAGCTCTGTAGCAACCCCCATTACTTTAGTGTTACAGGAGAACTTCCTAAATTGACAAATGCCATGTTTGGGACTTTATTCAAAAAGGAAAAAAAAAAAGAAAGAAAGAAAGAAAAAAAGAGAGAGAGAGAAACTTTTTGGCCCAGCAGAGAATTTGTTTTTAGAGAACAGGAGCATCCCTACTATTCCATTTATAAATCATTGTAATTACTGTTGTCACCTTTGTTATATCCTCCAGCAGTATAGTTATGGGGAGCTTTCCTTCAGCATATCTTTACAAGTTGAGTTGGGCGCAATATTTATTTATTTTTTCAAAATAGCTGCTTTTATTGTATACAGGACACTGAACCTCTTGTGCAGGACCTTTTCACCATGTTGTGATTGATTTTATTTATTTATTTATTTATTGAAAACAAGCCTGGTCTCTGCCATTTGTTTACCCTTGTATTCTCTCTTTATGCTTTGGTATGCATTTTTAATTAGACACAATCCAGTTCTTTCACCACTAGCTAACACTTTTATTTGGGAAGCAGTCTTTACTAGCCCTGCAAATATCCACTGTTCTTTGCAATGTCAAGTCCTTTTCTCACCTTGCTTTGACTTGGTTATCACTTATATCACAAGTAATTCATCCATCTGTTAACTGCTCCAATTCACATTACTTGGCTTTATTTTAAAGATCGTAACAATGGTCAATGGGCTCATCTGGCAGCTGGTTTCTTGTAAAAAATGTGCCTTTCCCAAGTGACATTCTTGAGAGGATCAAAATATTCACTGAATGGGTTTTATCTAGCAGCTTATAGGTCCCTCAGGCTCTCCATATAACATATTGTATGCACCCTGTGCTTGGGGCATGCCATGTGTAATAACATGGAGGACTTCACCTTCCTCAATTTTATTTCACTCTTCTCCAGTGTTCTGCCATGTTTTCTTCTCATCTTGTGGGTTAATTTTTGCGAGAAAAATAATGACACATATGGTGCATCTACATTAATGTTTAAGTTCATATCAGAAGTGTGATTTAAAGCAAAACTCACAATTATCCCTGCTTTGGCGCTTTGGTCGGCCCTGTGCAGCAGTCTTAGAACATTGGAACTGGATTCCTTTCAAATAAAACTAAAGTAGAAGATGCAAGCAAGGAACATGTTTAATGCACAGTGCCTGCAAAAGAATGTTCAACCCATGGCAGTAAACTACAGCTAATCCAAAGTAAGAAAATGCGAAACAAATATAGTGCCTGTTTCAAGTCTGTTTTGCCCCACAGATTTGTTCCTATCAGTCTACACCACTTGCTAACATAGACAGAGCCAAACAAGTGACTGAAACTGTCTGGTCTAGTCTTCATTTCTTGACTCTCAGCACCTGACACAGGTAAGGGTTACAGCAGTATCAGCAGTATCAGTTATACAGCACTTCTGTAGAGAAAGGCTTCTGTTCAGCAACAAAAATATCTTAAGTACCAAAGGGAGTGTCACAAACATGGGAAAAAAAAAAAAAAAACTCCTACTGAATAAAGAAAAACATAAGAAAGTGGTGGAACATTGTTCCAACCCACAGTAATCCAGAGAAAAAACACAGTATGTCCGCTTTACATACCACCTTTCTCTTAATTTATAGTCTCCAATTTACAGTGTTTTAAGCAGTTATTTAAATAATCTGTCTCTCACAGAGTAGCACCTTTGCAATTGCCAGGGACACAAACCCACTTCTCTGCTTCCTCATAAAAAATTTTCCATAGACAACCCCAACACAAGCTTTCCCACCAAGACTGATTTTTTTCTTGGCCTTATCTTCTCCAGATGGTTTGTAGATAGTTCTCACAACTCAGTCATGACTTTAAATAGACTTAAAAAGACAAAAGTCCGGTCTCTTCTAGGATTGTATATGAAATCTGTAATGACTGGCAAATACCGACACTTTCATTACAGAGAGTTTTTGTTTGTTTGTTTGTCTTTTTCTTTACTGTGGCTATTTAGGAAGGTTTGCTTTTCTCAATAGTTCTGTTCTGTGGTGGAATGTTTTATATCCAAACACAGTTACCACTCTTACCATCAAAATTAGGCTGAACTTATACTTGTTGAAGTTCAAGGGGCTGCTCTATCTCAAAAGAGATAAAAGTAGTTTTGTTTGCAGGTTTTCATAAATCATCTGCTTCGTGAGTAATAAAACCTCTTTCAAATCTCTAACAGCCTTCGGCAACTGATGGTGGAATGTGGAAAGATTGGAAAATGAAAAGCAATATCACTGTTATTTACTGTCCTGAATATTCTTGAAAAGTTTTATTCATTGTCTATGACTAGACCTGTTATTAGTCTATTTGTAGTGAAGATTTGTTCAGGCATTTCGCAAGCTGTTGTGGATGTCACTAAGTTCATCATAAGCACTTCTAACCATTTTGAGTGCTTGCCAAGTATGACAGAAGAAATAACTTTCCTATTTATAGGTCTGCCAAGTCCGTATGTACAGAGCTCTAGTCCATTCTCAGGCTAAAAGGCTGATAGTTTAAGGAACTAGGATTCTGCTTTTTCCATTTTGACTCCCAAATCTGGTTCCAGGCTAAAAAGAAAAAAATCAAGCATACTTCTGGAGACTCTTATCATTTCCTTGCAAGGACAAAATGAGATCTTATATTATTGCCATGTCCTGACAATTGACTATTTTTTATGGTCAGTTCTACATCCTTCAACAGAGGAGCAACCTTTCATGAATGCGGTCTTTTGATCAACCCTAATGCCTGTCGTATTATAGCCCCAGGTTTTCTGAAGTTTTGTCTTCCGTTTTTTTAAGATTACAAAAAAAAAATTCTAGCACAAATGGTACTGTTTGTCTAAACATATGATTTGTAAGAAAACTGGGGCCTAGTCTCTCAGTATCTTCCTCATGTTATATATAGACCTTTCTTGTCATTCAACTCTGTAAAATTGAACTCATTAATTACAGAGCTGTCGGAACGCTGCTGCTTCAGCTAAACCACAAACAGACTTAAGGGAAATTGCACACTGGACACAGGAAGCTCAGAAAAAAGCTCCCTGAGTAGTTCTGTTCCCTGTTGATCGCTTTACTAAAGGGAAGGATAATACTGGGGAGAATGGAAGAAAGCAAGGATATGACCAAAGTTATGTCAAGGCAAACACACATCTAAGCAAGAGAAATAGAACAAAATCTTGAACATGTTCATTCAGCAGTGCAGTAACAGAAAAGCAACAAATAAAAATCTTCTATGGATTAGTGCTGATTAGACCAAAACAATAAGGGATTCAATAGCATGAAAGAGAGTGCCCTTCAGATGAAATGACAATTTGGAACTGTTTAACAACATATGGTCTCTTTTCTTTGACATATACGATTAAGACTATATCTTTTTTACATCAAAATATAAAATACCATCTGTCATAAGCACCAACTATGATACTGACTCTATATATCCAATTAATTCACTGTACTTTCTAATGTAAATATTTCTCCTATTTTCTCTTTTTTTCTTCTCTGTAACTATATTTATTTATAAAATTTCAATAAATTTATATATTTTAAAAGTCAATACTATGACTTGAAATGTAATTAGGAATAACAATGAAAGTCTGTTTCACTTTGTGCTTCAAAAGAGAAGTACTAAATCTTCAGAAGGTTCAAACTGACATTGCTCATTGAAGTCAGTGTACATAGGTGAATCACAAAGATCCAATGGGCTAATTTTCTTTATTACACATGTAAACTGAGAGGAGTATTTTCATATTCTTTTTTTTTTTCTGTAAGTGTAGAGTTCCTTAAAGGCATATGACTACAGAGTGTGAATTGAAATATAGTGACGACTTCTCATTAAGGTGTTAGAATACCAGATAACATGAAAGAATAAAAGGATTGCCCTCAAAATCACAGTGCAGATCAGGAAACTATATAATGAATTCCAGATCACTGAATTCATAGTTCATCTCTTGATTTATTTATCTGAAAAATAAAAATGAACTTTCAACCATAATCTGAAAACAATAAAACATGCAAAAGTCTCAGAATATAATGACAAGATCAGCTATGTCAAATTAGAAAGAACATTGCTGCTTCAAAGGTGAAATTTTTCATATTTTATGAAACATACGTACATAGATGTGCATACACACACACAAACACGTCTTTTCTTTCTTTCTGAATTTGGCTATGGTTGCAGCGATGATCTGCACTAATATGCTTTGTCTTAGTAATCTGAAAGCATTGCCTCATAACTACATTTTAAGCCTTTAGCCTTCCAGGAATCTTTTGAATTTTTAACTCTAATGATTCCCTTAGCCTTGTAAACATCTGAAAAGGGGTGGAAGAGACAATTATAGGAATATTGTTCTTCCAAAAGTGTGGCCCTCCAAAATAAATAAATAAATAAATAAGGCAGACGCCATATATCTACGTATAAATTTGTTTTCTCTTCGAGTCATAAGAGTGTAAGAAAAATTGAGTTTGCTAACCAGCTTTAGAGGTGGCTAAAAGGGTCCCAGAAGGCTTGACTATATCTGGCTGAGGTTTTAATAAATTTTACTTCAGTAGTATAATTTATAACCTAATAGCTTTTCACATGCTTCTGTGTAGTTCTGTTGAAAAAGCTTTTGAAAATACAAGCCGCCATTGCTGACACCTCGGGCTCTGTTCTATTAACTATACAAGTTCCTAAGTTGTCCTGTGTTTTCGAGAATATTTGCAAAATGGGTTTTCTAGATGTATCTGCACACTTTAATTGTATGAATCCAACCATAGTGACTCCCCAAGAGCTTCACTCCTCAGTTTTGTACTTCTCTAATTTACAAAGCTTTTTGTTGTTGTTATCGTCACAGTTCTTGTGCAACATCAGAGTGTTAGAAGGACAATGGAAAATTCCAGTTTTTCTCTGCATTGTTCATACAATGCTCACTTTTATCTTACTAATGCCTATCTGCCTTGTTTCAATGGCAAAAATTCCTCTTTTCCACTTCTTTTCATATTTATTCATACACATGACCGTTAGGGCTCTTCTGTAAATCCTTCATGTGTTTTCTCCTCCTTGGGATGAGCACAAGTAGCACAACACCTGCTAAACCTGCTCGTTTATTGACAGACGCGTTCCGTGCTCCTTCAGCCACGGCATCGCCCGGTTATCCGCGCCCAGACGCCATGTGGCTGCGCTTTAGCGCGGCAGCGCTTTAGTTCGGGACAGTTTGCGCCCCTCAGTGCGACACCAGCGTGTCCCTCGCGGCCGCGGGGCTCGCGGCTGCCCAGGCCCGGGCGCTGCTCTCACAGCCCTGAGGCGGCAGTGCGGGAGGGGAGGACTGCGGAGACGCTTTAACGACCGCGTCACGGCTGGGCCGCCCGGACGCTCTAACGGCCGCGCTCTCCCCTCCCCCGGCCCGGGCCCTCCTCCCCATTAGCTCGCCGAGCGGAAGTCCCAGTCGCGCGCCCTCTGAACCGGGAAGCGCTTGCGGGCGGCCTGGGCGGACTCGGTTTGAATGAAATC
>NW_010584751.1:109580-120023 GCF_000705375.1 Tinamus guttatus | reverse complement strand
TTGTCAAGTCACAGCAGCTTCTCCTGTAGAAGCAAACAAGCAGACAAAATTGCTCTGTACCTGCAGGCTCAGGACCTGCTTACCAACTTTCTGCTTGGCTTGGGGTGATCTGCAGCAAAAGAGCAACAAAGGACCATAGTTTCAGTGTCTGATATTTTTATTTATTTAATTTTTATTGATTAGCCTTAAAATGCTTAAACAGACTGGCAGGGATGTAAAGACTTTAGCGTGTTCTAATTTATCTGAAATATGAGCCTTAATAGGGAAGGACAAATGCATCAGTTGAGTTATTAGAAACAGGAGAATCTCAGTGGAGAAGAGAAGCTGAGTGGATGAGCTGGAAGACTAGAGTTTACATGTTCTGGTGCTCCCAGAACTTTCTGTTTGTCATCTTAACCCCTAAGAAGGAGCCTGTAACATTTCCCCAATTAACCAGTCAGAACACAGTTGGGAGGGCACGACCTATGCTAATTATAAAGACTTAAAGGACTTGGGTGGATTTTCAAATTATTGCTGTAGAGACATCGTTTTAAAGTCCTGTCTGCTTTGTTAGTCAGTTTAATGGACTTCATGATTTTTATTGGCAGTGGGACAAACCCATATAGAGCCTCTGAGGGGTAATGAACTTTTATCACTTTTACTGTAAAACATATTTTGTTTCCCTTCTGTGTCCTTGGATAATAATAATGTACAGTTTTTCAGTACATCATCCAACTTTGATGAATCTGCAACATTGCATTAATCTTTTTTTTTTTTAAAAAAAAAAGCTAAAACTGTCATTTTACACTTCACAATTGCTCAAATGCTTGTCTGTTATACTGAGAAATGGCTGTTTAAATACATGTGTTTGAATAATGCACACCGACAAGAAATCACATTATCAAACTGGCGTAAAAGATGCATTTTTTTATTTACTAGTCCTGACTAATTTCTCCTTCAGAAACTTAAGACAAATTATATACATTCAACTTCTTATCTTGAGTGTCTTTATCTTTTATAGTGAAAATAAATGCCTCTTATTGATGAAGCAGAATTCTTGTTATACATAGTCTGGATTGATGTACTACATTGAACTGGGAAAAAAATGACTACTGATTCTTAGCAAGAAATCCTGTTCTGTTTTTATATGGAAAAAAAAATCTGCACTCGATTCTGAGCAACTTTTGAGCTTCTTTCTTTGTTATAGATATTTAGGCTTTTGTGGGACATGAAATTTACAGCTTCCAGTCATTGACTATGTGATTTAAAACAAACAAAGCAAACAAGGTGTTCCTTGGGTTATTCTTCAGTGGAACTTGGTTCTTTGAAAGGTCATCAATTTAACTTTTTTAGCATACTATTCTTTCTAAATTTTACATGTCTCTCCTTCTTCCTTCCCCCTGCCCCCGCCCTCCTCCTTTTTTCCCCCGTCTATAGGAAGGCGACTTACAGACATCGCCATTATAAACAAGAGGGAGTTGCTGCTGAGTTTATTCTGGGATCATCTGTAGCTGCGTACCAGGTTTGAAATGCAAATTTGCTTTATGTATAAATGCTAAACTTACTCAGAAACACAGATATTTTAATTATTCCCTAAAAATGCTCCTCAACTAAATAACAAATTGTTATTTAGTCCACTGAAGATTAAAGTAATATTTGGACACAGTGGATTAAAAAAAAAAAAGTTACTGTGTCTTAAATCCTAGTTGTTTGAAATGCATGAAGTTACATATGCGTTAACAAGTAGTAGTCAGATCAATTTTTCCTAGTGGTAGGCTCAGTTGTTTCTGAATAGTTAAAAATATTTATTTTAATCTTAAAAGAAAACTTAGTTAAATATCTCTTAACTAAGAAAACTTGGTTAAAACTTATTTAAAACTTCGTAAATATATTAATGTATTTCAGAAGATGTTCTCATATTCTTTCAATCAAAAATATTTTTTTACTTTTGCAAGGCCAATCTTCAAAATAATTTTAAAATTTTCTTGTATTTTTGACTTTGTACAAATTCAAGAACTTTATTTTAATTATATTCTCTGTATAGTACTGTTATGTGTAATGTAATTTCTGTTTTGAGGATGAATGCATTTTGGAATGAATGTATTATTGCTTGCTCTTCTCAATTCCTCTTATAAAGCAAGCATACAAGGTGCAAGTTTATGAAGTTCACCTTTAAGCCAACAGGTTTTAAGTAGCTATTTAATAATAGTCAAATAGAATATAAATAGTTATAATAAAAATAATAATCACTGCTGGTGGGACAACTTAACAACAATTCTTTCTCCTGAAGATCAATCCTTTAAAAGTTATAATAGAGGTAAAAAAATGTTTTGTTTTTAAATGAAACTAACAGGTCAGTTGCATTGGAATAACTTTTGGACTAAAGCATCCCACGTGCAACACTGAAAATGTATTAAATGACTGTACTGTCACTGGTGTTCTACCTATATTCACATTAAATGTTTACTTTACAGTATTTCTTTTAGTATAATGAGTTCATTAAAGAAAGCTTTTGATGCTAATTCAGAGATCCATAATCTGCTCAGTGTCTTTCACATGCAGTTTTGATGGTAACTGACGAGCTGTAAGTTAATTAGCACAGAACTTACTAATGAGGATGCTAAAATCTTTACTTTCACATTTTTATTGATGCTTTCTTAACAAGTTGGAGTAAACTTGATCATAACTAAGTTTTAGGCACTTCCTGAATGCAAGTGCTGTTCTTAAGCAACAAAAAACCCAATTAACTGAATGATAAGAAAGTTTAGAAAAGTACAACAAGAGTGCTTGTCTTCAGAAATGGGGATAACCCAAAACCAAAGCAATAAAATGAGGTCTGTTAATTAGCATTAGCAAGACAGCTTCTTGAATTAATATGTGGTGTTAATTAACAGGAAGTCTGATGTTGTGTTGTAATTACCACCAATATTTTTGACATACTGAGTGACTGAAGGTGAATTATATAGATAGCAATTTAGTAAACACTTGAGAGCTTGGGAACATTTTCCTTTGTTTCATTTTTTTTCTAGAAATATGGATAGACTTCTACGACTTGGAGGAGGTATGCCTGGCCTGGGACAGGTTAGTATCCTACACCCCCACCCCCCCGAAATCATAGTAATCTCTGACTGTAGAGATGTCGTATAAATATATGCAAATCTTTGTTACAACCTGAATGATTTTTGTTACAATGAGCTCTTGCATTGATACCGTAGAAAATTTTCACCTGATATTTGGATTCAAAAGCATTGGTAATGCAGAATAAAAATTTGAAAAATAAATAAGACTATTGTAAATGATTGAGCATATCCTTTTTCTCCTTCGTAAATTATGTGTTTCCATTTTTAGATCACATTGTAGTGGCTGCAAAATCTAGAGTAAAACCTAGCCTACCACTAGGGGAATTACCTATTGCATTTTTAGCCAACTGATGTGGCCAGCAAATCCAGCTAAAATGAAAGTGAAATTGTTGTGCTGCCAAGTTTATCCCTGCCTAGTATGGATATAAACAAACAAACAACAACAACAAAAACTAAGGAACTTCTTTACCTTGGCCCTGTAGGAAAAAATATTTCCCTAGGAGCTCCAGTGGAATTTCCTTTGCTAATCTTCAGCAGTTTTGTTTGACAAAGTAGTCAGCTTTTCTCTACTTTTCTAATCTACTTCAGGGACTCTGCTCTAAATCTAGAATCCAGGCTGTGATTCTTGCAGATAAATCAGTTTCATTTATTTTAGCCTTAATTGTGTGTTTTTCTGGAATGCTTAAAAATGCTAAACTCTAGTTGCATAGTGTATTTGTGTCCAGTATAATTGGGAAAGAAGTAACTTAGAACCAAAGCATTTGGTGATACATTCTAAGCTGATATACCGCCTCTAGGTGTTTTGCCAAATAAGCTGTAAATTTTTTGTGCATTTTTAAATCTTTTTTTATAGCTAAAATTCTATTCACGTTCTCTTAGTGAGTCTTCAAGAGGCCCTTGGTTATTTTTAGTTTCGCTTTCTTAAACAGTTATTTCTCTTGTTCCTCTGAGCTGCCAGCCTGCTTCATGACTCTTCATTTTTTTTAACATCTGCGCAGTCTAATCACTCAAGCTTTCACTCCCTAGTCCTCTCTGAACTTGATGCATATCAAAGCTGTTTTTTCAAATTTACAGTTAACTCTCTCAGCTGCTTTCTGAATTTTTCAGCTTTAACTTAAAGCTTGGTAGAAAACTGTAGCAGACAATAAAATCCAAAAGAAGCTTGATAAGCTCCACTGGCAGCTTTAGTCTGCAAAACTGCCTCTGTGTATGTTTAAATATGGAATTGTCTAAGTGAATCAATGAGTATGTGTCAGGAATTTGAAAACATTTGAAAATAAACATTTAAAAATATTCATTGAAAGAAAAATCCAGAGTTAATCATATGGCTGTCAGATGGAAGAGAAGGCAGGTAATATTTTGGAAAACTTTGTTCTGCTACTGAGTAAACCAGGATGTCTTATCCAGATTGAACACTTCTTCACTGTGTCCCAGCTGTTCTGTTTTTTCAGATTTTTACTTTCAAGATGGAACACAGGAAAAAATATCCATTTTGGAGTTTGTCATCCTTGCTGATATAAGAATTATCACTATGTAGAGACTTGCTGAAAGAGAAGCATTTTCAAAGTAGTGTTACATAACATTAATAAAAGTTTTTTTTTTTTTTTTTTCTCCTTGTAGCTAGGAGTTTGATTACTTAACAAGAGGACTGTATCCCATGAGGTCTATTAGTAGTCTGCTAATTTTAAGTTGCTTTGCAGTTAATATTCGGTAGCTGCAAGTGATGGTTAAGCACAGTTCTGTTCCTTCAATGCTCCTTCAGCAGCCTGTGCTTCTCTTCTTGCCCTTCTCGTGACACCTGTTGCAGTTACTCTTCTGTCTCCTCCTTTACCTCTGAGCTGGTATGTGCTGTCCCAGCTGCTCTTTGCAAGTCTATTTCTACAACCTTCTCTTCAAGTCTTTTGTACTCTACTTTGGGAACTTTAGTGAATTCAGTGTTCTTACCTTGTGTTGCTTTTTCCGTCTTCAGCATCTCTGAGAAAGTAAAGTGGCTAATTTGCTTTCAGTGTGAATCTGCCCAGAGGTGGTCAGAGTAAAATCCCTGTCTTCAGCATGACTGATAATAAATGTTTGAGGGAGGTTATGCATGCTGTCATTCTTAAGCTGATACTTAAGTGATAAACTTTCCCTCCAGTGCTTATGTCTTAACTCTCTTGAGCCATTTCCTTTGTTTATTAGTGTTTGATGGGCAAAGGACTTTTCTTGGGGGGACTGAAGAGGAAGATCTGATTGCTTTTAGGACTTGCATAAACAAAACTGAAACAAAACTGGTCTGTAGCTGTAAGCTTAGTGATTAACTCTGTACTCTTTGGGTGAGAAAGGTACCTTTGTGCTGTAAAGAGACCTTTGAAATGCTGCTTCCTACATAAATTGCTCACATTTAGGTGCCTGGTATCTTAGGCTTTTAAATTTCTGCTTGGAAGATACATATGCATGAGAATAAAAGTTGGATGCCAAAAAAAAAAAAAAAGGGGGAGAAAAAAAAAAAAAGAAAAAACAGAATGTGAAAGTATTGTAGTGTCCCAAACAAAGTGTTGCTCATTTTATTATTTTTGCCTTCTGTAGTCCGTGGGGGTTCTTATTTTCGAAGTAATATATATATTTTTTTCATGCCACTGTACAATCTCTGCTCCTCTTTTCTTTTCACCCCTCCATTGCTGCATCATTTTCTGCATTATTTTCCCTTTCCTGGTTCATTCTTCTCCATCTCTGTTTTTCCCTCCCTCAGAATACTGCCTACCCCAGAATTTCACTGGGGACCCGTACTTCGTTTTGCATCATACATTTGCTGCCCACAAATTAGCAGGCTTTGTGGGGTTCCACAAAAGCATTTTTCTTATGTAGCAGGCAGGAATTTGGAGCAACACTCCTCTTCATTTTGAATGCAGTTGCTGAATTATTGTTTGCTAGTGAAATCAATTCTACATATGCCTCTGTTAAGCAATTCTACTGGATACTATTTTAGAGCACAATTAGAAAACGGAGTAAAAATTTTTAGCACAGACCTGCCTTTCCTCAACTTTTTCAGAAGAGTAACCAAAGCTGTGTTTTTCTGTGCTAAACAATCCATCTCTCCGTTATATAGTAATATATAGTAATAAATAGTGTTTAATACTATTGAAACAGTATTTTTTACTGTTAAAGTAATTTTCATTTCTTAGTGGATTTCTCTTAAAAATGTTAGCTTCAATTGGTCTGTCAGTGAAGACAACTGTTCCGGTACAATAAAAAGGAAGGGAAAACTGATTTATACTTCTGAACTAACGTATTTCACTGGGAGAGGAAAGAGGAGGGGGGGATGTGAACAGGAGGGGAGCTGGGAGAGAGGAGTGACCTGTGTCTTAAAAGGAGTGTTTACACCTTTACTTGGAATATAAAAAATAGAAGTACAGATAGCTATTTTATTTGAATAATGGACTTGCCAATTAGCCATCAAGTGCTTCCATCTGTGAAATAGTTGATCAGATGGGTTAGCTGGGATGTTTCCAGATTAGGGCATTATAAATGGCACTTGAAAACTGTCACTTTGATTATGAGGTTTCAAGTATTGCACTGCTTGATGCTGTGGAACCTTTCGCTCATGTTATCATGGTTTTTTAGAACATACTGATCCCATTTAGTAAATCTATGGCACCGTAGGAACTTGGGAGACCTGCCACTGATCTAAAGTTCTGCTTAATCTGCTGATCAAGCCAGGATGGTGATTAGAAAAGAACACCAGTCATTTGGTTTTCTGAGGGCGCTTCAGAATAAGAGTTAGTCATCTGGAACACAGGAGGATCAGGCTCAGTGCAAGTCATTCCCATGTAACAATTCAATGCGAGTTTCCTTCAGCTTCTTCATCAGTGGAAACTATGAGGCTCTTGAAGTAAATGGCATGCATGTTCTAGCTGACTGATCTGCAAGATATATATATATAGGTACATATATAAAAGCTTCGTTAAATTGTTTAATTGGTTCTGGAAGTGTATGGTTTTTGTCTGGAGGGCTCAAATATGATTTTGAATGCTGTTGTCTTAAAGTAATGAAGTGTATTTTCCTTTGGAAAGTCGTGAAGTGTTTCTTGTAAGCTTTGGTGCCTGTTGCCCTTGCAGGACTTCCTTTCCTGTATCTCTGTATCTCCCGGGTGCATTCACCTCATACAGTTCACGTGCTTGAATGCCTTACAAGCCCTGATACACTCTGCTTCCCATTCAAATGCTCCCCTTTAGATTATTTTCAAGGTGAATAAATATGAATTATAGCTCTTTAAATTATGCGTCACCACTCTGTTGTTGCTTCTGTGATGCTTTCCAGCAAAGTTTTCAAGTACTCAGGAGTGTTGGGTTTTATTTTTTTGTTCTGTTTTTCAGACAGATGAGAAGTAGGTACACAACTTGGGCAAGTTATTTCTACCTTTTTTTTTTGCCCCAGAAGTTATCAACCCAGTTAAAGAGTAGAGTTATCATTCATCTATTAAAAAATACCCAATTTCTTCTTCCTGTCAAAAATGCATGAAACTTCCAAATCCATTACCTATGGAGTCCCAGCTACAGCTTATATACCGAAATCTTATGATTTTTAGTGAGTGATGCTTATCCCAGTCAACTTGCTGGGATAAGTATCTTATTGCAGTGCTTGGTGTTTTAATACAGGGGAGTTAAATGGAAATGATCATCCAGGGCAGCCACGCTCAGCTGCTCTTGGTGGAAGAGATGAGAGCTCATGGACAGTGTAGATAAAAACTCCATGGTTAGTTTATGCTTTTCTTAAAGCTGCTTGGGATTGGCCATCAACCTTCTTCTAAGCACAGGTGGATGATTGTGTTGTGTATTAGAATGCACTTAGGAAACAGTACCCATTAACTTAGGTACTTTCCACCACAGAAAAAAGTTCAGAGTGGCAGCATGAAAGTTGCCCTTAAGTGGGAAAGACTGCCCTACACAGGGGTAATGTGCAAACATAAAACTAAAAATAACAAAAGCTATGGCTTGTGCCTGAACAGTATCAGCTACCTATGATCTACCATAAATTCTGGAGACCATTTTTAGCTGCTCCCTCAAATTCTCAACTTGCTTATTTTTAATAATTAGGCAATTAGCTTCTGTCTCTTCGATTTAATTGCCAGTGAAGTCCCAGCCAACTTTTCCCAGAAGAGACAAAGGAGCTTGGGCGAGGAAATGAGTGCTGCCATAATGAGAGAAGGAATATCTTTAATCAGTCTTTTTTGCATCTTTTGCATTATACTTGTTCAC
The DNA here is from genome assembly GCF_000705375.1 of Tinamus guttatus. Next base: position 111,730 of record NW_010584751.1, on the reverse strand, counting down.
TTGTTGTGTTCCTTTTTGCAAGGAAACAGGCCCTTTGACAGTTACCAGTCTCATTTCTTTCTCTTAAAAATTGTTGTTACTTCTGGAAATCCTGTGCTGTTGATTGGAGTGCTACTGTGTGCTGCCTGCGAGCAGTGGCTTCTCCCTTCCTCCTGAAGTCTGGGAGGGTTGTCTTCAGGCTTTCCTAGAACCACACATTTGGAATGTCCCTTTGTACTTTCTTCTCCCCCAGTGCAAGTATCTAACCTTTCTATTTTTCTTCACTGAGTCTCCCAGCTAATCTGCTTGTGTCTAGAATACCCGTTTTTCAGAAGAGAAAGTGTGTATATGTAGAGAACCCCATCCATTCTGTTTACGTGCCCTTCTGCACCATGTGCTAGAGGGTGACCTCAGACGATGCCCGCTGAGGTTACCCTGCCCGAAGGGCAGGAAAAAGCAGTTAAAGCTGAATTAAAGCCTCACTTCTGGATACCGATAAAACTAATCAAGTTTCATTGTCTGCTTTGAGGCTCTTATTTTTAAATCCTAATGCTATGTACAGTGTTGATAGGAAGAGATAACAGGTTACTAACAGGTGAGAGTTTACTTTATTCTGCAGTGGAAACAACTTTTGCTGCCTTCTTCAGGGGGAAGGGGGAAGTTCAATAGTTTCAGGTTGACAACTAAGAGGATTTTTTCGAAAATATTTCTAACACTGCCCAGGATTTGTTTTGTGCTTCTGTTGTAATAGCTTTTTGCTAACTGTAATGTTTCCTTATATTTAATATGGGGAAGGATTAACTACTTGAAGGCTGGGTACCTTCACTTGATTTTTGCAGTGTCTCAATGACCTCTTAAATTGTGGTGGGGTGGAGGGAGAGGATGCAGCAGAAGTATCTAATGGGCCATTTCATGTAATGTGTCAGGAACATGACATAAAGTCTAAGTATTGCCCATTGCTTCAAAGTCACATATGTAAGCTAATTTTGTATCATGAATACATTTTAATATTGGGTAATAAACTGTTCATAATAAAATATTAAGGTAACTAGACTGCCTGACTTGGTTGCATTAAGATTAAGTTCAAGTTTATTTGATCTCAAAATAATTGAATTGGTATCATATCCAAATCCTTTTAAACCCTTTCGTCCTATAGAGTTTAGTTCCTACTAATGCATGAGACAAAAATGTAAATTATGATCAAGAAATAGCGGGAGGGGGAGGAAGGAGGCTAGTGTGTGCATATATGTATACTTTCTTCTCTGAGCCTCCGTCTACAAGCTGGCTTTCTAGAAAAGCATTAGATAACAGGAGTTTTTTTGGGATGTCTGTTAAAATGTGGACAGCTTGGGGCAATCAGCTGAACCAAACGCATTGCATCCTAAAGGTATGTAGGAAATTTCTGCCTGTGTCTGTGTAGATGGGTTGTTATACCTCTTCTGTGAATCTGTTGCTAGTACAGGAGAAACTAGTGGCAGAAAAGGATTTTTTTCTGCTCTAATTAAAAAATTTTGAAGGGATGGGCTAGAAACCTGAGCCAAATAGTTTTATTGGTGACTTTTTGTAATAAAAAACCTGGCCAGGTTCTGTCTTAGGAGTTTCCCGAGGTGCTAGAGGCATTTTTGTTTGGAGGTTTGAAATGCTGCACACGCACGCATGCAAATGCAGCAACATGCAGTTAGTATGTGGCCCTTAACAAGTGCTTAAGAACAGACAATTCCAGCTACTATAACCATGTGCTCAGAGTTGCCTGAAGTTTTCCTTTCAAGAATTTTGATTTATGAGAAGGAGAGAGATGTTGTTATTGCTCTTTAGAGTTCTGCCCAAATAACTCTTTGGGCAGAATAGACTCTTCAGGAGACAAGGTTTTTGTCAAATATATTGAGAGACAGGGAGACTTTCTTACCATACTAGATCCCCCTCCTCGCCCTTCCCTCCCCCCCGCCAGATATTTTTAATTAAAAATAGCAGTTGATACCATAATATTTCCTTAGTATTTTCCTCCATTTTAAAGATCGTACACCCTGTCTATGGGATTAAACATATTACTGTAGTTTATTCCTGACATATGGTGCAACAAGACAATGTGATCCGTTCAGAAATCTAGGCTGTTTGTTGAGACTTATGGTATTTTGTGGTCTGTTATGTATGCTTGATTATAATTGGTATAA
>NW_010584751.1:79727-109528 GCF_000705375.1 Tinamus guttatus | reverse complement strand
TTCCACATCAACTGTAAAATTGTGTGTGTACTAGCTTAAAAATTTTCAAATTTTTCCTAATTAATGTGTGATTCACAGTGCAAATAATATGCTTATTTTCTCTTTTTTATGATTTTTTTCTGAATTTCCTTTTTTTCTGAATTATGTTCAGTCATGACAAATGATGGGCTAACTTGTTCAGAATACAAAATATATGGCTTCTGATATTTGGTATTATAGTACTAGCAGAACCTTGCAATTTGGAAATATGGCTTACTCTGTCACTTCTGGGAGTTTAATACAAGCTGATATTTTTGTGTGTTGTTTCATCTGTGTTGCTTCCATAGCTATAATTTTTGCTTAAATGGGGTTGGTGGGGAAGACTGTCCTATTTAATAAATCTTAGAACCTTTATGCAAGTGTATCATTATACAATTTTTTTTTTTTCAAAGGAGAGCAATAAGATTCAGATGAACTTTTAAAATTGAAGTATTTTATTTTTATTACTTCTGCCTTCTCTGCGCATTTGCATCCTCTGTGTATTGTGTAACATTCTCTCACACTTTCCAAGCTATACACAATTTGATTTACCTCTAGGAAACGATATTTTCAAACTCTCTGTTTACATATACTTTAATATGCTAACCTGCTATTTTACAATGGGTGTCACTGCATATATACTCTATATACCTCTTTTTTCCTTCCCTTCCCCTTTCCCCGCAACACACACACACAATAAATTTAGTGATTTTGTAGAAAACTTGTTTTGATGGAGGTGGGGGAATGAAAGGGAGTGAAGGAGAGAAAAAAAATGTATATTCATTCAGAAGTAATGCAAGGTTTTCTGCCTTTTTTTTTTTAATCTTTCTCAATTGTCTTTAGGTGTAACAGCTGAAAATATGTACTGAAAGGGTTAAGTCGGCATGAAAGAATTCATTTCCACTTTAATGACCTAGCCTTGCTGGGTTAGGACGATGGGGAACATGCTTCTGACTTGTACTCCTATTGCCAATTAACACCTCCTATAACAGGTTGCCTCAGCTAGTCATTGAAGCAGAGGCAGTAGAAATAGTTTACATGCAGCTTGTTTTTCACACTAGTTGTTTAATACTCACAAAATTAAACTATTAAAAGGTTCTTTCTTACCTTTCTGGGAAAGAAATAAACGCTATAGCAGTAAGTGCTCGCCTGTGTGTCCTATGTTCATGTTTAAATTATTCCAATTGCAAAATGGGAAAAAAAAAAGAATGTAATGGTTGCATCAGTTTTATTTTGTGCAGAAATACATTCCTTGAAACAATAATAAGATTTGCTCCAGAGCACTTTAGTTCATTGTTTTTTTTTTTGTTAATGGCTGCCCTTGTAAAGTCTGATTCCTTTGTTAAAACAGCTATGCCAGCAGATCTTTCAAAATCTTTTGTTCTATTAGTGTGACAATAGAGCAGTCTTTAAGTTTAAATCATACAATCGGATGTGTCTTGGTTTAGAATATTTCACAGTTCCTGGTATAATTAATTGAGTCCACTTTTCATACGTGCTTAAATGTAAAAGAGTACAAATAAAGAGCAGCGCTCTAAAATGACACTTTAGTTCACATTTTATCAGCAGGTATTTTAATAACATAATAAAATTGGTTAAATAATTGATACCAGTTCACACTAAGAGAAAGGTGGGGTAATATACCTAAAAGTGTTAACAAATTTGCTAAAAGGCCTGAGTAGGTAACACTTCAAGGCGTTAGTTTTTATGCTGTTAGAATGGCAAATGCCTTTAACACTTCATCAACAAGGGGCTGCCCAAGGAAAGAACTGTTTTTTATGTTGAATTATTTTCTTTAACTACCTGAAACAAAAATAATTTCTGGTGTAACTTAATACTATATTTCTATCTCTTGTACATAACTTGAATGTGATTTTTTTCCATTATAAATATTATTGTAAATATTCTTAAGCGAAAATAAAATAATAGATAAAATTAAGATAGCGCCATTAACATTTTGTCTGATTACAAATTTTACCAATTTTATTTTTAATGAGATAGGGATTCTGCTGTTATGTCCAAAATTAAAAGCAGAGTTTTCTCGGGTTTCACAAGATGACTGGCCTTCAGGCGTGCCGTTTCACTGACTGACAACATGTATAGCTGAGCTACAAAAAAAAATCACCTTTTCAAGAAAGAACATAGTGCAATGCATTCTTCCTGTGCTTTCTTACCCTGCCTTTGGATGGTCAGATATTTTTAAAACACGTTTTTGAATTATAATCATTACTTTATTCAGCTTATGTAGGAATGACTGGGGAAAAGACTGTTCCTGGTAGTTTGTAAATCCCATCTCTTTCCAGTTCCCCAATAAATTATTTAGTAAAGCTGTGGGCAGAGAGGAAGGAGCTATTTGGCTTTAAGATGGAAAATCTTATTCAGTTGTAGATGGTGAGAAAACTATGTGAATATCATAATGAGACTAGTGGTACTAGCAGATCATTTGCTCTGTAGATATAACTGCTTTCTTGTTTAGGCTTCCAGAACCAGTTATTTTAGTTTTGTCTTCTGCTCCTTAAGAAGGGAGCTCCTTTGTTAAAGTTGGCAGGCAGCAAAGTTAATGAGCAGTGATAATGGTGCATACTGTGGAGGGCCAATGTAAAATACTGAGAGATTAGCTAATGAAGCCTGTTTCTTCCACTTTCCATCACAAAAGTACATATATTTCTACGGAAGAATGTAGCAGAAATGGACCAACAATGTCTCAAAACATGTAACATGTAGATGGAACAGTTCCTGTGTACTCTTTAACTAGTGTACAGGAGCTGTGGTTGTTATTCCAGCGCTGAATGTGAGTAGCAGCTATTTGTGGGTCAGGAAATGGGCCTACATATATTAAAAGATATTTTTTCCAGATATCCAGAGATATTTTTTCCAGATTAAATCATTGATACCCAAGTAAGCTATTTTGGAGGGAGAAAAAAAAAAAGATTCATTTTATTTTTTAGGTTAGGAATTTAATGAACTTTGACATTATCATTTTGTATAAGAAGACATGTACAGGTATAGTGTTTCTGGTGTCATCATAGACCAATAAGAAAGTACCTATGAAAGTAGGTTACAGAGAAATTGTAACCTATATATCCTTTCTTATCCAAACTTTTCCAATCAATGTCACGTTGACTCAGAAGACTATTGAGGAGTTTATTTTAATCTGTACTCAAAGCAAGGGAAGGAACTTTAGCATGAAAATTAATACACAGTGTAGTTGATATTCAGTAAGTTGTGAACACAGGTGTCCAGGTAGGGGAGAACGATGTGCTAACAGCCTCAGTTGAAGGAAGGGTGTCCATGGAATCTGCCCTCTTCCCAGGCATCAGGGAATCCATGCAGGAGATGTTCTTTAGATGTTTTCATCTGTGAAATAAACAGATCAGGTTAAGATCCTGATTTTTGGGAAGCTAGTTTCAGATTAATCTCTTAAGAAATCACAAAGCTAGTTGCAACAGGATTCTTGTGTGTGCATGAGTGTGCTTATGCTGCTCCTTATTTAAAGAAAAAAAAAAAGTGAGCAGCAAAATTGAATGTTTGCCGTGAAACAGTAGAGAAAATCTGCAACAAATGCAGGATATGTTCATGGTGGTATCACAGCATGGATGTAACAGTTCTTCCCAAAGCAGTACCAATGTTATTGTAGTTGTACTTTTCTACTTCTGACCCTCCTTGATTTGAAATGGATAGAAAATTGGAAAAGGAGAGAACTTGATAAATATAGAAAGGCTTTTTTGTCAGACTGATAACTGATACTTTTTTTTGCACCTTAAAAATAATCTCTGCTTTTCCTTCAGTGATTAAGTGGAAATACAGGTCTTCACTTTTTCTGAAGTATTAAGACTTCTACATGAGGGGAAAAAAAAAAGAGATAACTCTAGAATAGATCTACAGTAGGCAAAATAAAGGAAATAAAAATGGGAAGGAAAAGCAAAGTATCGAAAAAAAAAATGGACACTTCATCAGACAGTTTGACTGTAGTAGGTTTGCAGTAAGTGGTTCCCATGTCCTACACATCCAGTTCTGTGAACTCTTCTGATTAAGTGCTCCTAAAGTTTGTGTGGCAGGTACTGCGTGGAGGTACCGCGGGGCTGGGCCGGGGTAGTCAGGGAAATGCTCCTTGAGAAGGGGGAATTGATTAAGGCCAGGCCTTTCGGGAGTGCATCACGGGAGGTGGAACGTAAAGCTGCTGGAAGATCGCTGGTGGAAAAGCCAAAGTAACAGAAGAATTAGCAGTGAAAAGGGTTGTGGTCGTTTGTTGTTTTTCTGGTGTTTGTTCAATTTTGTTAAAGTCGAGGAGAGAAGGGAAACAAAATATCAAGGCTGGTCATCAATATCAAAAGTTAGGAATAAGGGCTGAAGGTTTTAGGAAAAAGTGGTGGTTGACAGTTATATACACAGAATCATGTACATGGATTTCAGAATTTGGTTTCAGACCTCTGGGGCTAGAAGAGCAGTAAGTCATTTGTATTAGAAGAAATAACGTGGTTAAATAGCATTCTGCATTTAAGACAAAGTGTATGTAAAGTGAAACTATACACAAAAGGGAGTCGTTATACAAAATTTAATCATAGAATCATAGAATGCTTAGGGTTGGAAGGGACCACTAGAGATCATCTAGTCCAACCCCCCTGCATACGCAGGGTCACCTAGAGCACATGGCACAGGACTGCGTCCAAGCGGGTTTTGAAGATCTCCAGAGAAGGAGATTCCACAACCTCTCTGGGCAGCCTGTTCCAGTGCTCTGTCACCCTCACTGTTAAGAAAGTTTTCCTTAAGTTCCTATGGAACTTTTGGTGCTTCAGTTTGTGGCCATTTCCTCTAGTTCTGTGCCAATTACTTAAATTCTTGTTTGCATCTTCTTGCTTTATGGCTTAGACTGGCCACTCTGTCTTGTGCATGTCTCCAGGTCAAGGCTTGTTGTATTGAATTCTGCATTTTTTTCATTTTAGGTTAAAAAAAACCCAAATATTTAGAGGATCTTTCTTGTCTCTTTTCCAAATTTGCTTATAATCGTGGAATCAAAGTTATAAATCTACTAATCTTCTAAAGGGCATAAAGCCATCACTGTTGCTTTTTCGCCCGGCCTTTTACTCAATATGGGTTACCTTCCTTTACCCGGACTCCAGAGCTTCCCTTCTAAGTTGTTTGTTCTGCACCATTTAAGGCAGAATTAACCTTTTGTCTTTTCAGTGGGAATTTGCTATACACATTTTGGCAATAAAGTAATGAATGTGCTGTTAATTGAGTGTAATGAGGTAAGCTGACATGCAATTCTGTATATAAGAGCAGGATGGCCCTTGCTCTTCAAGAAGGGGACATTTAAAGTGCTGCCTCCTGTGTTTTTCCTTTTCAACAGTACACAGAACCTGTTTCTACCAATCATTCACACCTGGGACAGTTGTGCTAATTTTTGAATAACTACTCATAAGGCAAAGAGCAAAGTATTTTGTTCACAGCTTTTCCACCTAGGGATCGGAGGTCCATTTTTTCTCTCACTGTAGCAGTGTATCTGCAAAGTGCTCCCATAGCCTTTATCTGCAAGTCCTCTTTAGCTGAAAGCTGATGAAGCAAAGGGAAATTGCTGTTTGTGTTGGTGCCAGTTAATCATGCTAGCCCAGCAGCATTTACATTCACACCACTGTAAGAAACACATAGTTAATTGGAGAACTGGCCATATTTTACAGCTGACAAATGTTAGCATTGCTGCAAGACTGACTAATGGAAACTTCTCTGACTCTCAGGCTCTGTGTTTTGTAACAGGTTTGTACCTAGTGCAGTACTTGTTTTTATTATTGATATTTTAACTTGGCAGTTTCTGATAAGATTATTATTTAGATTGGTATTGTTGGGGGGAAGGGGGAGAAGAGCGATGGCTAAGTGATTTTTCTTACAAAATAGGTTTGTATACAAAGGTGCTATAAAGAAGTATTTGGGGTTTGGGGTGTGCAATTTTTATTTTGGTTTTTTTGTTGTTGTTGTTGTTGTTTGTAAGAATTTCAGCCTGCACAAAAAAAAAAAAAAGCCATAATCTTGCTTGCATTTTTCATTGAGTTTAAGATAAAGAAAAGAATATATCTAGGAACTGTGGTGTAAGAACAGTGGAGAAAATGCTTAATTACTTACTCTGTGTCATAGGGGCCACCTACAGATGCTCCTGCAGTCGACACAGCAGAACAGGTTTATATCTCTTCTCTTGCGCTGCTGAAGGTAAGTGCAGTATTCCACGCTTCTGTTACAGAGCTGGGAATGCAACATCTGACATACCCAGAGTTTATGAACTTGTTGTATTGTCTGCTTAGATGCCCTCTAGATTAATTTTTAATAAATCCAATATAGAGGGTATCATTCAGAATTTTTAATTATTTTTCTGACATTACCATAATTTGTACTGTTTTATCATGCCCGCATTTTCTGGTTATATTGGAAGCTGTGAGTTATTGCGAGATCAGCAAAGACTGGAAGAGGTATCCCACCTCAAGCTTGAACTGCCTCTTAGCTAAATATGCGATGTCTTTTGGTCTCAATTCCAGATGTTGAAACACGGTCGTGCTGGTGTCCCTATGGAAGTTATGGGTCTGATGCTCGGGGAGTTTGTTGATGATTACACAGTGAGAGTGATTGATGTTTTTGCTATGCCACAGTCTGGGACGGTGAGTTCTTTGCAATTAGACCTTGATAGGTGTTTTTCTTGTGATAAATAATTTGTAAAAACCTTTTGCAGCTCATCTCACTTGTGCAATCTTAAGGTATACTGTTTAGATATAGTACAAACACATATAGTTCAGGTATTGGTACAATTAAGGCTGTCTAAGTTTAGATAATGTTTGATTATTTGAATTTAAGAGCTCTGTTAATATTTCTAATTCAAACAGATTTGTTTTTAGTGAAGGCTAATACATAAGAATGTAGATATATTTTGTATTTCTGTATGTATAAATATAGTAGGATAACATTATATACAAGAAATATGATTTGATAATGGATTGTATTGATGAAATCCATACCCGGTTTTAGAACTCTTTCCAACTGCAAAGATCTGGCTGGAAGCGTGCCCTTAATTGTGATGATACTGTAGAAATACTTCAAACTTGCTCTCTCTGACAGATCTTACAATGGCATATTTTTCAAATGATATTTCTGTGGCGTGGAAAAAAAAAGACTAATTTTAATTAAGAATATTAAAGTTATCAAAATATTATAATATGCTGATGGCATAATTAGAAATTATGATACTTTGGGTATAAATTGAATGAAATGTGGTTTTCAAGAAATGCATAGCCCTTTGTAACTCTTACAGTGGCGTATCACTGTTTTATCCTGAACTTATTCCGTGCACGTGCTAACATGGTGTGCAAAATCAGTATATACAGAATCTGCAGAAAGCCAGTACAGTGTGATATTTATCTTGAACAAGACCTGTAGAGCTGAACTCGTAGGAAGAAAAAAACGAACAGGCCAGTCTGCAGAACGAAAAAAGAAGAGGAAAGGATTAAACCCTATGTCTATTTAATCATGATTACTCATAGAAGAGATAATTTAAATAGAAATAAACTTTGAAATAAACTTTCATTCTTTCATAAACTTTTCATTCTACATATAGGGATCTTCTATCAATTAGTTGTAAAATATTCAACTTACTGTATAATAAGGTGCTTATGACATTATGTATAAGCCTTTGGTTTCAGAAAAGTAACAGGTGAAAAAATGGTATTATGTGCAAATACTGTGGTTTTTGTGCCTCTTCCTATGTCAGGGTGTCAGCGTAGAGGCAGTTGATCCTGTATTTCAAGCCAAAATGTTGGACATGCTGAAGCAGACAGGAAGGTAAGTCACCTTAAAGAGAGTTTATGATAGCAAATACTCCCTGCATGTTCTTTGGAAGAAAGAGCTGACTGTCTATAAACCGAATAATCTGGGGGCTATCATTAGTGTTTAAAAAGAAATAATTGGCTCAGAAACTGTGGGAGTAATATAGCAGGTAATTCAATCTGCCTTGTGCCTTTCAATTTTCAAGAAACTGTCACTCATGTTAAATCGGCATCTTTGAATATTGGGCGGAAAAATGAAAATGCTACTCTACTCAGTATAGGCAGTTACTAGAAAATATCTGCTTATAAGGTTGATTTTTCTTAAGATGCAAAATCACAGAGTCATAGCCTTATGTGTAGCCAATTTAATTCAAAGAAAGGAAAAAAGATCATTTGGTAAAAGATCCTAGGATTTAAACAAATTTTTATTTCACTCCTACCTCTCAGCAGTTGTCGTCTGCTTGCTCAAATTCTTCTACTGTGGGAAAAACTTCAAAATTAATGTTAGCAAAAGTTTCAGCAGCTGAACAGAACAGTGCAAATTGCTTTTTGACTGAGTTCCTAGTTCTACTGCTGGTTTAATTGATATTTAATCTTTTCCCACCGTTGGTTCCCGTTGTCCATGTCTGAAATGGACTTTCTGCCGTGAAAATTCAACCTTCGATGCCAAGGAGTTAAAGAGTAGATATTTACTCAAGTGCTGAAAGGGTAAAAACTGGTTCAGGAAAGGTGTGGTAACAGGGTGAAAAACTGAAAGCACAATCTACCACTGCTAATGTGCATCCCTTAATGATACGCTTTTTTGTCCCATTTATTCATGTCCATGTTTTCACCATATTATAGTGAGTAATTTAAATATTTCTAAAAGTGCTTTTTCACAGCTCATCCTAATTTATGCCTTGTTACATTACCATTTCTTCTTGTGTTATGTGTTTTTATTGTTAAGAATCTCAGATTATCCTCTTTATTTCAGACCTGAGATGGTGGTTGGTTGGTATCATAGTCACCCTGGCTTTGGCTGTTGGTTGTCTGGTGTAGATATCAATACTCAGCAGAGTTTTGAAGCCTTATCGGAAAGAGCTGTTGCTGTGGTGGTGGATCCCATTCAGAGTGTAAAAGGAAAGGTATAGTGGGCTCTTTTATTTTTTTTTTAAGCCACTTAAGTGAGATTTAATATAAAAGCATTGCAAATCTATGTATAAGTTTGTGATTTTTGGAGGCCATTTCGCCATTAAAAAATCTGAAAACCAAACCCAGAAGTCTCATGGTAGATCACAACATACTTGTTCATTTTTTTCTGAGCCTTATATCACTAGTCCTTAAATAAGATGGACCTCTTTGGTATTGTCAGTATACATAACCAATTGTATTCCTTACTTCCTATTTTGCTGTTTCTGGTGTCACTCACCATTTTCGCAACCAATAATGCAAGTATTTCTGTGTTAGATATTACATTTTAGCCACAACATTTAAGATTAGTTACAAAAAGATTGGGATAGATTCAGCCCCTTAACATGGATACTAATAATGCATTATTTTATAGGCATTACATATGTGGCTCTTAGTGTCATTTCTATTCCATATGTTTTAGACAATAAAACTTTACAAAAGACTTCATTTCAAACATTCAAGTTTTTGCAAAAGGGTGCAGATGAATGATTAAGCATGTTAAATGATTATGAAAAGGGATCAACTTGCAAGGCATATTGGGTTATAGTTGTCCTTTGTTGAAATCTCTTTTGTTCTTGTTTAGTTCTCTTTTTATTTCTTTCTAGCCCCATATGCCATTTTCCTATTTCCTGCCTCATGACAGCAGGGAGCAGCTCTATTATCACCTTCACAGAGCTGTCTGCAAATGTGAGAGGCAATTCGATTTTGCTCAACCACAGGGAGAGTGGATTAGAAAACTACAGAACGTACAGAAATTGGCTAGGTGGTTTACTGCTTTAAAATACTGCTGGGGTGTTTTGTTTGAGCATGCATTCCCATTGTATTGTAGAATAATTATTGAAATACGTCACCAGATAGATGGGTGGCATTAATGTAAATTTATAAATATTTAAAAAATAAGTAGTCATTTTTTGTAAAGCCTTAGGACCATATTTCCTGTGAGACAGATCATATTAAACCTACCGAGCAACTTCACTAAGTATTCCCTTAATTTCATAACAGAATATTTTTAAACTATAGTTGTAGGTTAAGTTGTTAGTATTTTTTAATATTATGCTGTTTTATCCAATTTGTTTGTGTAATAAATACAGACATTTGAAAATGAAAATATCCCATCATTTGAAAGCTGTTAGACATCTCAATCAAATTTGCTCTCCTTTGTGTGCCTAAAGAACACTTTAATTGTTTCTTTTAAATGAAAAAAAAGGTTATAGTAGAATATTTTATTAATGACTTATTTTTTGTAGACCGTTTTTTTTTCTTCGATACACTCCAATACAAACATTGAAACATGATTATTTTGTCAAAATGTTATTTGGAAGACAATAATATTAATATTTAATTTAGAGCCTCATTGGTAACTAAATCCATTAAGGAAAAAATTCTCCCAGTAAGTCATACTACTGTTATATCACCCTTGCTTACTAATTGTGTTTTTTTGATTTTTTGCCTGTTTGACACAGTTGTCATCTTTGTTGAGGGTCTTTGTTCTCTTTGAGAAAATAATTTGACTTTATTTATTTATTTATTTGAATTTGAATAATTTTTTTTTTGAGTCTGGAATTTTAGTCCATCTAAAAATATCTCAGTTACAACTTTTTTTTGCGGCATTGCTGCCAGTTGAGATCACTGAAAGTCGTGTGATGTTTGTATTTCATACATGACTAGCTGCTAGAGTCAGATGATTAAATTACATTCTCAGATTTCACATTAAAAAAAATTACATCTGTCATGTTTCTGGTAAGTGCATTCTGAAAAGCTTAGAAATAAAAAGAATGACCTAAATTATGGTTAATACTAATAATTAATTTCTTGATTTGGGGATGAGACCAAGCTATGAGATGTCTGATTTGTGGACTTCTGTGTTGTTAGTTGACTGGTTTACTCAAATTAAAGCATAGTTTGGTGTTAGATGAACTGTAAGAAGGGAAGTTGCTTTAGAGCTGTGGGGATTTATTTGGTTAGATTTACACTGAGTGCTCGTTTGCATGGCTGCCTTACGCGTGCTATCCTGCACCTCCTAGGCTTAGCTCGGGCTGCCTAAGATGCTATTTCGGGGAATAACCTGCTTTCCAACACCAGCAAAATAATAATAAATAAATAAATAAAACAGTTTGCAGAGGTAATTTTGCTGGCACAGTAGCCACTGTAGTGACATTTGCTTTTGCTAGTGCTGTGCAAGTCCAAGCTCATTACTCATTATACCTTTTACCAGCATAACTGTCTGGCAAAAAAAAAAAATAGTGAACATGTGGCATAGAAGATTTTAATATGGTATGTTTTGACTGAGTTTAGAAATATTTAAAAACAAAATCCAAAATGACACATTAGCTAATTTTAAACCTGCCTTGGGTCAGGTCCATGCCCACAGAAGTTGCTGTGGCTCATAGGCAGGGAAGCAGTAGGGGCTTGTGCTTGCGAAGAATACCCGAGGCAGAGGTGGTTTTCGTGTGTCAGGAAGTTGAAATGAATTCTGATGAGGAGCATCTCTGGTTCACCTTGATTAGCTAAAGCATTAAAAAGTGGCTTGCCATGTCAGAGGGTAGGGTAAAACTGCTCCTTTTTCTGCCCTCCTTGGTGCGTGCCTGCTGGGATCCCAAACACCTACTAGGGTAAAGGCATATGATTGAAATTTAAACATGAAAATGCATGTAGTTCTCATCATTTTTTTAAGAGTCATTGCAAATCTTGCTAAACCCCTACAGCAAAAATAGAATCCTTAAATGTCTTAGTTTGTGTAAACATTCGTATAGACCTGTGGATTAAATGACAACTACTTTAATGACGACTTTAATACTAAGATTATTACTACATAAATATAATAGGACACATGAATTACAGGTAACTGTAAATACTGCTCTTATTACTTTAAATAAGTATTCTTGCACGTGGTATGCTTTTTCATGACTCTATACCTTTATTGCAATATTTAGGCTAATAAAATTATAGCTGTCTATAAAACAAACTCTCGACAGATCACTGAATTTTAACTGAAATTGAATGTTATCAGAATTCAGAGAATATAAAACGCTTTGTTTGGGTGAATTAAGTTTCCTTTGATTGATTTCTGAGAATGAAGTTCAGCATAAAATGCTGAAATGTGGGCAACCCAGCCAATTGTTGCTTGATTTTGTACTTTCTATTAAATATTTCTTGCCACCCTCCCACACCCCCCCATAATTCAAGACCATGAATATAACACACATGTTTAGAATACTGCACAGAAAAAGAAATATATTTAAATGACCTGGAATAATGCTTAAATGTTGACATTTTGTATTCTATTTTTTTGAAAAGTTGTATAGAAAACTATAGAGAGTTGTATAGAGAACAAAATAGAGAACTTTTGCCAAATGTTAAAAATAACAACTGTTTTTTTGGACCTCAAGCTCGCAGCTGTTCTTTACCTCTTAAGGAAAATATAACTGTAGAAAACCCATTATAACACAATAGCTTCCCTCCTCAAGCCTGAATATACATTGCGCTTGTATGTGTTAAATTACGAAACATCTGTACAGGTGTGTGCTTTAAGCATGATCCGACCTGGAGCACAACATAGGGTCAAAATTGAGTTTTGATCAGGTCACTAAGGTGTTTCTTCATTTGGTGGGGCCTGTTTATTGTGGGTCCTGAAAACCTCTGGGAATGAAGATGCTGCGACCTCTTGGAGATACCTGTTCCGGTGCTTTCATTATTCCCAAGGATTCCCAAGGATTTTTTTCACGTGTTTGCCATGAACACGTCCCCAGTCCAGGTCAGGCCTATTGCCACTTTCTGCTGCCCTGAACGCTGGTAACGAGCCTGGGTCTGTGCGTCTCAGTAATCTCCTCCTATGGAATTGGAAGAATGTGAATTGGCACTGAAACTACTTCATCCAAACAGTTTCTCTTCAGTGAGAGCTGTGAATTGCTTTCTTTCGTCCAATTTATTAGATCTTTACTTTTTTTCTCTCTCTAAGAGGAGTCTTTAACAAACGTGATGAACTTTCTCATTTGTTCTTTTGCATGTTTTTAAAGTGTGAAATAAAATTTTCTTATCATGCTCCTAGAAGTCCCAAAGAGGGACTGTAGCACTGTGTATGATTTGTCCTAAAATAGCAATTATCTGGAGAAGGAGAGAGAGAAATGATGTCTCTTTCTTTTTTTGTACAAATGCTGAACTGAGGACGAGAACTTGGCCGAATTGCTGCTGGGGATCCACAGCAAAGCCAAGGTGAAAAGGAAAGATTGCACATTTAAATGGTCAGATTGGGATTTAGAACACTGAAACATTCTCCAGCTATTGCAATAGTACAGTGGCTCTGATGCATCAGAAT
Source organism: Tinamus guttatus (assembly GCF_000705375.1). Next base: position 96,223 of record NW_010584751.1, on the reverse strand, counting down.
TGTTTAGTTTTTCAAAATGTTTTATTATTGTACACATGAGATTAAGTATTTGAAAATGGAAAAAAATGTCTGTAGGCATGGGATGAAAGAGCAAAATGCTCCTGAGAAACCGGTAGATCAGATGGTGGTTTTGCATGTGCTGAATAACCCATTTCTGGTGATTTTTGTCTTAAACATGCTTTTGGAGGCCTTGTTTGAGCTTAAAACATAGCTGAACAAAGTAAAGCACAATGCGACCATGTCTCAAACTCATTGGCACAATAATTGATTTTAAAAGTGATTTTACAATAGCTTTCCTTCTTTCTTTTTGTCTTGTATTTCTAGTTTCTGAGATTGAAGTGGAAGAAATAACAGTTGAGAAATAAATGGTGGGGAAAAAAAACGGCTTCTATTGTCAAGAATATTAATTAGCAAATCATCAGAAAAGCACAGTATGCTTTTTTATGGCATTTTTAGCTATTTAATTGACAAAATTTGGAAAGGAAGGGGAATTTTCCATTTACTCCTATTAAAAAAAAAAAAGCTTTCCCAATGAAAGTAAACCTTTCTGAATCATCTCTGGTTTGAATCAGGAGGAATGTGAGCTGAGACCCTGTCCTGTGATACGGACAGATACAGTGAGATTAACAGTTTCATGTAATGGACAGCGAAATAACTGCCAAATACTTGTTCAGCCCTCAACTGACTCGAGGACTAAGCCGTCCTACTTTGATCTAGGCAATAACTGAGTCTCAAACTGAGTCTGATGAGGAGAATAGGCAGGTAAATATGTTTGTGTGAGTTTTGATTACTGTTGAATCAATAACGAGTGGTACTTTCTTCCTGAAGAGCTGCATTTCAAGGAGATCAGTTTCCTCTGCCTTCTAGGTGTCTGAGTTCACGTGTGCATTTCAGTTGAGGATAGGTCTTTGCTAAACCTAGACATAAACAACAAAGTATTGAACTGTTTTAGTTTTACCACTGTACAGTTTTGCTACTGTTTTCTTTGAAAGACAGCATTTTTTTAGGATAGTTGCACATATTCTGAATAGCATTATTTGCATATTTTACTTTATAAATTACTTATTGGGGTGCCAAAACTGTTAATAGCGATGCTCATGTTCTAAAATTTGTTACACAACCTCTCTGAATTTGCTGTGGCTAAATTAAGCAACGGATGTTTACGTACTAAACCATTTGCATAGGTTACTTTAGTTCATTCCCTTCCTTACAACAAACAAACAAAAACTTTCACGAAGACTTTTTGAAGAGTATTAAATGTTTAATTTCCTTTTGCTGTGGTGGATGTAGAATAGTCCATTTATCTTCATTAAAGCATATAGCTTTAAAACTTGTGGCTCTGCTACTTGTGAGTTATGGATGCATGCCCTCGCTTGTCAAGATAAATGTATTATACTGTAGTTCTCTCCCCTTCCAGTATGGATATTCAAGTCGTACAGCAGATTTGACCACAAGTAAGCAATTCTCTAAGGATAAAGAAGGAAAATGCACGTACTCCTAGGAATCTCTTTTCCAGAGCTAAAATTGACATTTTATAAATAATTTCCATGTTGCAAACTTCAGCCTCACAATCACAGCAATTCAGTGATATGCATTTGGCATCAGTCAGTTTCAGTTCTTAGTGCTTTTCATGGGAAATGGCATAAAAAGGAAGATTTCTCTGAATTTTTTATGCTGTGGGCTTACAGGGGACAGAAGATGTTCTTCACTTGTGGTTGTCTAACAGTGCATGGCAGCATAAATAACGAAATGGCCATAAACCCTCGCTGCACTTCTGAGGTCACACGTTCCCTTTCATTTTTAAAGAATCGAGACGCAAACTAAGCAGTTGATAACAGGTTCCTTGCAGGTGATAAAAGACGTTTTAGATGGGACATTACTCCTTTTTTCCACACCTGGCATAACCACATTATAGCGTTTGCAGAGTTTGCTTTAAGCACTGATATGTTTGTTCATAAACATATGGTGCAAACAATACTTCGATAGTTGAATTCCAAGGACATGATACTACTTTAAAGATAGCTTCCATATGTCATAGTTTCTTTCCTCAAAAATTGTTGATGTTGGAAAAAATGTTAAAAAAGATGACATTGCTAACTGAATTGTATCACTAAAATATAGCATGCTTTGCAGAACAGGTATGGTTTTGTAAGTATTGTTTGTGTATTTCTTAGTGCAAGGATCTAATAAAATCAATTGTGTAATTTTAAAAGTCTTTTTCTTTCAAAGAAAACAAAGGTACACAGACTGCTCTGAAAAAGTGGTAAGGTGGCACTTACGCTGTCAGAAGAAGCTAAAATAAGCCATACTATTAAATATCATAAACTTTAATCAGGCCCTTTTTAATATTTATGTGCAGATTATTTAAGGCCAGATTTTCATCTAGTTAACATTTCAAGAGTCCAGCATTTGGCTTACATAGTGAATAACTATAAATAATAATAATTAGAGCTATCTTCAGATTTTAAAATTATACTGTCGGAAAATAATTGTAGATTTTGTTTCTACGAATTCATTTTGCAAGCTCTATTGTGGCTTGTTGACCCCAGGAAAATGCTTGAGAAATGCTGTATAGTTATTGTTTTTTTGATTATTATGCTTTTTGAAGCGAAGACAGATGTACAAAAAGATGCAGTTTTTATTTTGTATTGGCAGCTTCCAAATATTTAGTATCTATTTCCAAGAGCTGCAATTAGTAAAGCATCCATGGTACTGAAATCCACACATCCCACAAGCTAATTATATTTGCAAGGTCAGATTGAATACATATTTTCAGAAAAATAAAGGGTTATATAAATGTGTCTTTTACTTGGCTGTTATATCACAGTTTGTTGATCTGGAGTATAATGTGTACAATTCACAAATTTGTCTGATAACAGAAAGTGGTGTGTGATTGTGTTTATTTTACTAACCAGTATATTCACAGCAATCACTTCCAAATATCTCTCCAGTAAAGATGTGTTAATTACAAAACAGACAAGGTCTTCTATTATATTAAAGCTACTAACAAGAAGACAGGAGGAATCAGACATGTAAATAGCATCATCAACCCCTATTTTAGTCCTCTGTTTTGATCTGTGAGTTGCGCATAGACCAAAGGTGCTATTAAAGACTCAGTATATGAAATAGGCAGCATTATATGAACAAAATTTATTCAACAAGAAAACAGACCTTTAACATGAATTTAACAAGCCTGAGAAATTATAAACTCTCATATGCTGCAGATTCATGCAGTGATAATAAACAAAAAAGGAAAGTAAGAGGTTTCCTTAAGCTAGCCAAACTGCTAATGGTTTTGTTATAAGCTGTCTGCTGTTGAAATGACCTCTGAAAAGTCTGAAGACATTTGTACTAGGGAAAATTAAATGGTCAAAGTGGGGAAAAAGCTGCACTATGGAAGGGCTTTTTTTTTTTATTCCTACCTTTATAATCTTGAGAATACTCCACCATAGTCCTTCATTTAACTTTCTTATATCTTTACAGAAAGGCGATGAAATATGGAATCTGTAGTTTTTGATAAGATAGTGCAAGAAACCTAGAACAACTGAAGTGCAATGAAAATTTAAATTCTTGGATGAGAATTATTGATATCTCAGAAAATCTAAATAATTGAGCATTTTTGCTCTGGCTTAATTAATCCTTCAAGGTTCTTTGTTCCAATTAGCGTGTCTAAAGTTTCTGTCTTAAATGCAAAGTGACCATGTTGCTGCTATCTGATTGCATCGTGCTGTACTTCAAAATACACAAGCACAGAGAGGAGATATCAGCTTGTGGACACCTCCAAGTGCTCACCAGGACTTTATTTATTTATTCATTCATTCATTCTTGAATCTTACTGTGGCATAATTAACAACTAGTTCACCCATTGCTTATTAGTACACTGGACATTAATGAGTCAGTTATTTTGATTTGATCCTGTAAAGGAGAAACTAATCTCACTATGCAAAAAGCAGTTATACTTCATAGAAATGAATATGTTGGATCTATTGTTTTATTTATGCTTTTATTGCGTATTAGATCTAAATTTAGCCTGCAGGTTGTTGAGCATGTTAGTTTCTTTAAGATGGTTGCTATAGTGATAGCAGCGAATTCCTTTAATCTTAGTGTAGTTAAAGTATTTAGTTACCATTGGTCGTCATAGTGCAACTAAAAAGAAAAATATTCTTCAGTTGCATACTTTTTTGTGTCCTTTTGAGATGGTAAAATTGCAATCGTATGCTTTTTAAATAATTAATAATTGTGATTTAAATATTTCATAGCATCTCCTATTGGATTGCTGATTGTTCAACTTAGGAAATATTTGTATTTCACTTCTTGAGGAAGACAGGCAGACTCTACTGTCCTTCTACATGCAAGCAGGTCTGGAACTCCGGGAAGCTGCTTCCAGGCAGAATGTAGAGGCTAGATTGATATTCAGAATCATTCTAAAATGATTTAGCGAGTAATGTTTGTTCTATGGTGTTTTACTGTGAATTTCATCCAAACATAACCATGAGAACACAAACTGAAACATTTAATTTATTATCAAAACCTAAATTTTAAAACAAATGTAACGTGGTCAGTCTTTGGGTTTTGTTTTTCTTTTTAATTTGAATAGCTTGAGTATCAGAGCAAATCCTTACTTAGAAATGCCGTTCAGGTAAGCGTTGGCTGGGGATGGCCATTAGTAAGTTAAGTTATGATAAAGCTACTTGTGGCTGTGGTGCACTGCCAAGCCAATGTTTCCTGCTCCCCAGGGCAAATTTTTATTTGCTTGATTTTCCTTTCCACCCCTACCCGTCCCCACCACCTAGCTAATCTCTAGAGGCCTGTAGTGTGGGGTTTTTTTGCTGTGCTTGACTTTTTAATTCATACTGTCTGTTACGGTTGGACATTTGCAGGTGTTCATAAATTAGAGCATCTGGTTCACATGGAACACTGAGATACATATATAAGCTTGTCATAAATATTTTTTAGATGATGGTAAAGGAAGAATTCAAAATATTTTATTGTATAACCATGAAAATAAAGATACATAGAAGTGGCTGCTGATTTTCCTGAGAATTAGGTTTGGTTTTTTTGGTGATGTTAATATAACATGCTAAGTTTGTACTTCTGCATACTAAATCCAAATTTTGTTTTGCTTTTATTATTGTTCAATATGAATTTTTGTCTCTGACATCTGAATTTAATTGGGTCATACCCTAATATTTTAATAAAGAAGAATATTCCCTATGTTTCTGGCATGCTGGTTTGGGGGGGATGCACAAGGGTCTGGCCACTCAGTGGAGCAGCCACACAGTCATTCGGTCAGTCATGCAGCAGTTGAGTCTAAGAAGAAAATACAACAGGTGATGAGTTATTAGGCTTTTTCAGTTTGCAATTTGATTAAGTTTTTTTGTTATTAATGCTTGCCAAGTGATCTTACTTGCCGATGGATGATCTCAGTGTTCCTATTGTGCTCTTAATAAATTGCATATGTATTTAGTTATTAATGTTTGTGTAAGCTGAGTCGAAAAAACTAGAACAAGAAGGAAAAGGCAACATCGCTTTATTTGCAGACCCTTTCTGGAATGGACAGTGGTTGATTCCTTGCTGCTTTAAGGCAAGATTTTGATTCAGGTCTCAAAATATCCAGGTACTAGTTAAAAATATACTTCTTGTCCAAATGTGCACCGGCAAGTTGTCTGCAAGGTGCTCTTGCAAGTGTTTCAGTGGGCGTGCAGGCCCGGTTCTGTGTCCGGGTCCAGTTCAAAGACTGGAGCCTGGCTGGGAAAGGCTGTCACGTAGCTGCAGGCCTGCAGTGACGATTGCCACCCTCCAAGGGTGGCTTGGAGGCACCGTTGATCTGGTCTCAGTTCTATCTTGCCTCACACAGGTAGTGGAGAGGGATTATTTTTATTATACAGGGCCATGAAATACTGTTACCAAAGATTTTCTTACACTAATGAAGCACAGGATGGACAAAGAATAGTGATAGTTTTACTTTTTTATTTGCGATGAAATAGCAATGAATGCTACCCACTGTTGTACCTTTAAATCATAAATGACCTTGGTTTTCTTTTACTCTGTTCTTTACTCCTGAGCATGACACTGACAAGGACTTTTTAATCCATCAGACAGTTTATAGACCCTTTCATAGTCACAAGAAGCAAAAAGCATCTGACTAGAAGGGAATACATGGGGCAAGTTTCTTGCTGGCTATAATTTTGTTGTCATTTCAAGTATTGTGGTAGTGTAATTGATGTGACAGGGCTGGGCTTTAGACTCAGTCCCTTAGCTTGTGCTCACTTTCAGTTTTAGTCTCTCTCTGCCATTCATTTTGATTGGACAAAATTTAGCTGACAAACATATGCCTACCTTTGAAGCTTACAGTGAGTGTAGTTAAAAATGCAATGCTATATGGTAATACCACGTATATAAAACCTGAAGCTCTATGGGAAAAAAGTAATAATTGGTGTCACCTTAACAATCCAAGGTAGTGTAGTGTGCTGATAGCATAGCCAGCAGGAGGCTCTTTTTTATTAATATTATAATTAAATGATTTTCTGGATAAAGGCCAAAAACAGATGAGAGTTGATCATGCCTTGTCCACTATTGCTTGGCACTACTACTTGCATTTTCTAAGAAGAATTGACTTGACATCTTGTTTTTACAGGTTGTTATTGATGCCTTCAGATTGATCAATGCTAATATGATGGTCTTGGGCCATGAACCAAGACAAACAACTTCAAATCTGGGTCATTTAAACAAGCCATCCATCCAGGTAAACCCAGCATTGATAATATATGCAAATTTCAGGATTTATTCAGCAATTCTGGGGAAGGGTACCTACAAACAGTAAGCTACAAATTGTTTATTGTTCTCTCTCCAGCATTTGTATGCATGCATTTAAAATCGCTGTGATTCATCAGCAGAGTTATATATGTGAAGAGTTTAAATTTGATCCCTAAATTAGATAAGTGTGAATGCATATTTAAGTTTATACTGCAAAGGTTAAAGTACAGACTTATGAAAATAAAAACTTTTAAAAGTGACAATTGATTCATACCATGTGACACAAGTTAGGTGAAAGAGTATCCATTTTCAGTATGGCTGGTTTAAAAACAAGTCCTTCTATTAACACATCTCAGCTTTCCTAAAGATAAATTGTTATAAAGCAAATCAAGGAAAAGGTAAATTTTTCATTAAAATCTTGTCTTTTTCTATTGCATAGCTTCTGGCTTAAGTAATTTAGGTTTAACCTTGTGTTGTGTCTTAAATAGTTCATCTCTGATTTTGATGGTAACAGGTCAATAATTTGCTGGAAAAATAGTGGACTAGGAGTTCCAATGGATAAACAGGGCAGTTAACTGATTGTTTCATCTCTAATGTTTTTCTTTTCTGCATGTTGTCTGGTACTTCTTTTCAGGCATTTGTAAAATTTAAATGTTGAAGTTTGGTTTCTGAGGCTAACTTTTAACTACTAAGGCAAAACATGTTAGTCTCCAATGAAGCAAAGCCTTGCTTCAAGAAATAGCTTTTGCTTTGGAACAAGTATCCCCTGGAGTGATTAATGCTTTTATCTGTCTTATTCTTCTACCTCAGTGTGTCTCCCTGCTTTTTTTCCCCTGGAAAACTTCCTCCCCTTATTGTAACTTCGAGAAGACACCTGTGTTTGCAGCCATGGAATCTAACTGCTTCTCTTATGATCCATTACATGAACAGTGAAAATGGTACTTGCTAGGCAAGCATCCCAGAGAAACACAACACACTGGCCGTGGTAGATGGGGAAGTAGGGGCTGGGCTTCTTTGAGACACCCGTCTTCTGAGAGTTACTAGATCACCATAAACCTATCTTGCCAAAGCATCAGTTACTTTCTATTACATACGCTCTGAAACCTCCCATTTATAAGCATACTATGAAGAATATTCAGAAACACAAAGCAGGGTCTGCTTGAGACCTTGGTATGGTTTGTTTTCTATTTCTGCATCAGTGAATGCTTCAAAGTGTAATGACTACGAAAGAACCAGTTAATACTCTTGATTGGGTACAGGCAGGCCCCTGCTTGAGTATTTTAGGAGATTGTGCTAGTGGGCTTTTATGGACCATGTGTAATGACCTACCTTATAAACCCCTAGAGTAGTGTTTAGGTTTTTTGGGGTTTTTTTGGTTTGTTTGGTTTTGTTTTTAATATAGTCTCTGTTTAAAGCTTTTTGTCACTGCAGCACAATGTATTCTGGCCCAAGGGAGTTTGGGGTTTCTGTTGTTTGAGTGGATACTTTTTGTGTTGCTGATTTTTTTTGCAAGTTGGCAGTGAGCTGTTTCAAATTTCACTGTTATGCTAAAAATTATGGTTTAAAACAATGCTCTGTTCTTAAGATCCAAGTTTCTTTCTGTAAGAATCAGAGTAGTTTTGATATTACTCTAAAATCATGAGTAAAATTCTGATCCAGTTGAGGTCAATAGCAAACTCAATACTGATTTCACCTGGGCCCAAACTTCCATTTCTTTCTTTCAAAATGATTTTAAGATATTCCTTGACCTCTCAGAAATAAGAATTGTATGTAGCTTGATTTTATTCCAGAACTAAACTACAGTTCAGGTTTGAAGCAGACCAGTTGCTCACCTCTTACATTTGTCCACTCTTTAAAAGAGTGATTTGGGAAGTGGGAGGAAAAAGAGAAGATAGTAGGGGAAGGCAAGATCATGTATTCCAGGAGCTTTAAAAAAAAATCCCGTAACCATATACAGCTGCAGTTTTGTTTTCTGTTTGCTTGTTTTTAAAAAAGCTCTTATACAATAACCTTGAGCAGGATAAGTAAATTTCAATGAAAGCTACTTATTGCATGTAACTTCGGCCATCACCTAAGTGATTTTATTATACTCAGTGGCACAAATAATCATTATACATAACTGTTGGTTCTTGTAACCATTTAAGTAGTCTTGTAGATTTGTATGTGAATCTTCACAAAAGAAATATGTTTCGAATGTATGTATGAGAACATTTTCAGCTTTCATAAAGATAATTTTGGAATGCTGAAATATTAATTTGCAAAAGATGCAAATACATACTCATTCTGGATAGCTCTACAGAATATATTTAAACATAAAAGAGGTGGCATGATTGAAACGTAGAAAATATTTACCAGGGATTATACATACTTTAAGCATGAGTTACCATAGTTGAAGAAACATATCTCATATTTCTAAATATATACTTCACAATGTAAAATTTTATTTGAAAACAGACTTTTGTTATGATGAACATTTATCATAGAATTTTCTTAAAACCCTGAATCTTAAACCAACTGATACTTAAGTCACAAATTTCAAAAGTAAATTTTGAAAAGTGGGTAATCTAGGTCACTGAGATTGTGAAATACAAGTTAAAGGATGGATCTGCAAACGGTATAATTATGAGATAGATTTTAGCATTTAAAGAATTCAAAAAAAAATCAATATCCAAGATGAACTTATTGCACATAGTCTAACTAACAGCTGTGAATTTCAGGTATTCTCATTGTGTTATAGCTTAGAATGTACGCTTAGAATAATTAGCTAGTATTTCTTTATTGGTATTCAATATCAAGCTCTTACTATCACAAGTGATAGCCAAATTTAGTGAGAGGTTTGTTGTTGTCGTTGTTTTATTTTGTTTTTTTTTTAGAAGTAGAAAGTATGACTATTAGTTTACAAATATTGGAGGAGGGAATTAGAAGATGTGTCAGCTGGTACATACCCATAGTGTCTGACTTTTTTTTAAGTGTATTTGAAGATGGCTCTCTTAAATGAACTCTTCCTTCTAGTACTTCCATATTTCAGTGGCAGGTAATTATTATGCACATTTGCTCCTCAATCTTGCAGGCACTAATTCATGGACTAAACAGACATTACTATTCCATCACTATCAACTACAGGAAGAATGAACTAGAACAGAAGGTAACTATTTTAGTTTTTATTCAAAGTACAAAGAACATTATATGTCTATTTAAGAGTTGTGGCAATATTGTGATTTTAATTGCTGATATTTTTAGTAGGTATTTTAACTCTTCTGAAGTACATGACGCCTCTTCCAGAAACTGTTTATGTATATAGTGATGATGATGAAACTTCCCCAAAACATGTTCTAATAATCATATCAGTATTTTACAGCATTTTTGTCCAAATGTTTTACTAAGCTGTTGTTCTTAGTGGTTGTACAGTGCTGGCAAGTCCTCATGCTGAGACCACTTCATATGTTTGGGTTCAGTGATGTGTCTGAAAGCTAAAGTAGCTGCATTAGGTTTGCAATCACAGATTGGAATTCCTGAAGCTGAAATGGAATTGCATGACAAAGGCATCTCAGGTTCTTTATAGGCATCTTTGCCTATAACCTTTGACTTATAGTCATTTCTGCAGAAGGTGCTTTCATGGGGTGTAAGTGGAGCTGCCCGAGACTTCATCTACTCTCAGGAAGTAGTGATGTCCTAATTAACTTTGTGCATTTACAAAAAAACTACCGTCCACTGAGTGCTGGTAACTTTAATGTCAAATTTACCCCTGTTACAAGTAAAATCCTCCAGCTTTACAATCTCAACTAGTTGGACAAAAAAGGAAATAAAGCTTATTTATCATCTACTGAAGCTAAGGCTTGAAAAGGCAGATCCTGTTCTCAGTTATGCCTGTGTGTGCTCATGGCTTTATTACAGTTACAACTTGATCTCACAGTTGGAATTCATGATGCACAGGTCAGAATAGTTTTCTCACTTTGACTTTAGGGGGCTAGAAGTAATAAAAACAGCTTTGAATCATGGTAGAATATGTATGCAGATCAGGGAGCTGAGAAGAATTTGTGAAATTCGTAGCCCTTTTTAGGACAGAATCACACTGTCAAGACCTCAGTGTTCCTAAGGAGCATTTGCTGATCTGTATGCAGAAACTGATTGAACAAAACCAGCTACCTTGGGAAATGGTTACGAAGTTTCCAGAGGTGGTTTAAATTAAAACACAAGAATTTGGCCAGTCTAATTTTTCTAAACTTCCAAGTGCATATTTGGCTTAAGGGCTTTGCATTATGTAAATGGCACCATTGGAAATCACTGAATAATTTTGGCTAAGTCATAAGAAATTTAATATATGAGGCATCAAGTATCTCCATAAATCTTCGATAAAGCAAGGTTCGTATTTCAAAAACAGCTTGTGGGGTGGTCCGTTAGCTCCGTTTATAATACGACAAGCAGATGTTTCGTTATGATAGTATGTAATTTATGATGCATGTTTTAAGCAGTTTTTATTTTGCAGATGTTACTAAACTTGCATAAGAAGAGTTGGATGGAAGGTTTGACGCTCCAGGACTACAGTGAACATTGCAAACTGAACGAAACAGTAGTGAAGGAGATGTTGGAATTAGCTAAGAATTATAACAAGGTACTTGCATTCCAAAACGACAGGGTATTTGCAACTGTCTGTGAAGTTTGCTTCATTTCAGAAGTCCATTTTGCAAGGACTAGACTAGAAGTTGCAGGAACTCTTTTGAGTCATAGTGCTTACTATCATACCAGTTTTCAGGATTAGGAATTTTATGCTGTTTTGAATGATCTTTATTCAGCAAATTGTTTTACAGAGAACTGGGTTTGGTTAAATTATGCATAATTTGGTTAAATTATAGACAAAGAAGTACATCTGTAATGGCCTTGCGAAGTCTGTTTCTGAGTTTTTCATCAGCTGTGTATCACTTTCCTGTGAAGTTGCCTATTAACTTTTTTGAAGTACCAAAATAACTCTTCAATCTTCTTTTTTTTCTCCAATCTAAACTAGAAAAGTGTTTAATTAAGTGTTTAGCTCTAAAATGGGAATAATTAATTTAGTGTGTAAATGTTGCCAAGAGAATGTACAGATCCTAGAGGGCAAAATAAGCAATTGATTGTGTTCATTTCTTTAGTCAAGGACTACTTGATCAGACTTGGGTATAGTAGAATAAAGATCTATCAATATTATTCCATTAGGTAGGTTGATAGATACTTCCTCATTGCAGAGCCTAAGTCCATGTCCTTTTAGATAAAGAAAATAATGCTTTTGTGAGAAAGTGATTTGTACTGTTTTAATACTAGTGCTTACACTTAAACCTGTTTATGAATTCTAAATCTCAGCACTCCCTCAGTAGTGTCAATCATTCTTGAAATTACAAAAGTACCTTTTTTTAAACTTCTTGGTAAACAAAGGAACAAAAATCAAAGTCATATTTACTAGGTAAGTAAGCAGATTTACTTTATACAGACACGGTATTTGAAGACAACAGAAGTTATAAAAGTGTATTAAAGGAGGTAACTTGGATTAAATAGTATATAAAGATTTACTGAGAATCAAACCTTCAATAGTTGGAGTAATGTAGGTAATTTTGATTTTTGCCTTACTGCTTTAACTACCTTTGACTAGCAATACACATAATTTAAGACTTTTACTTAAAACAGTTTCGTGAATACATCTTGCTTTTCTAACAATAAAACCATTCATGAGTGTTCCTGTTGATCTTTTGCACTATCACTTAGTAATTAAAAACATACCTGTTGAAAAGCTGAAGTGCCTTTTCTTTTGACTTTCTGAAATGTGTTGCTGTTTGATTTTTTTTTTTGAGGGAGAGAGAGAAGAGAGAGAGAGAGAGAGAATTATACTTTAAGAATCTTGTGGCTTGGGGAAAAAGTAAATGAATTCTGAAACACTGACCTTTTCTGTGTTTCTTTCACAGGCTGTTGAAGAAGAAGATAAGATGACACCTGAACAGCTGGCAATAAAAAATGTTGGCAAGCAGGTGAGGTGCGATGAATTAGAGTGAGGTGGAATGATAAGCTTGGTTCATTCTAAATATTAATTTCCTTACATGTGCATAGGTGATTTTAGTTCTATGTACAAGATTCTCAACTCTGCAAATAATTAATCTATTTTTGCTCAATATTGCTGCGTCAGGTGTAATTGGCTTTTGACTTTAGGAAATCTGCAGAATACCTGCAAGTCATGTTCCACATGCATTTGTATTAGGTGCTGAGTACTCTTCAGATGCCACAGATTTTTCATTTTTTCCTCTAAGGAGATCCATAAAAATATCTAAGTCTGTTTTAGTGGTATGGAGAGACCAAAACCATGGAGGCCCAAACTGGCAAACAGACAAAAAGGCAGGGAGATGGTTTCTGAATTACCGCAGCTAAAGAGGCAGCTCGCCTGCATGCCCAGTTCATGATCACTGTGGGAGGGTGCTCAGCTCCAGTGCACGTGTTCACAAGTAGGCCACGTTGCTCCGCACTGATATTGAAGAAAAACAGGTTAGCTGAAATCAAAAACACCTACTCAATCCAATCTATTCTTTGCAGTATCAGGCTACAGTATCCTTGTAAATAATTTGACAGAAAACTATTTCTATATTTGATTTTAATCTAAATGTTGAGGAAATGTACTGTGGTGGGGTAGAGGAGGACCAAAATCAAATTGGTAAGAGATTTTCTTCAAAATTCAAGAACGACAATGGAAACAAGTATCTTTAAAAACATTCAGTAATTCCTTAAAGGAACAGCATTTATTGTATTGCTAGTAGTACTGTAAGAATTTAAAGGGTTCTGTATTACTCTTCTATGTCAGCTTCTAGCAGCAGTGTCAAAACATATCTGTAGTGTTGTTTAGTCACTTGTGTATTTCTGCAGCATTCAGAACAGTGGCCAAAATAAATTTGCATTATAACCCTTATATGTACAGATTTATACATGTGTGTTTATGCACACCTACATATACATAAATATATATATATATTTAAAATAAAAAATGTAGGGAAGTATATATTTTTAAGGATTATGACAAAATCTCAAATAGAACCTAAACTTAATTTCTCATTTAAATCATTATGAATATGTGGTTAAAATCTTATTTTGATTTTTTTGAAGTTTCTAATGATACAGATTTCCAAAAGCAACAATAATATTTATATTTTTTTCTGAAATGTGTGTGATAATAATAGACTACTTATTGTAGTCTAATTACTTAATGGTAATTCTGAGTGTGTGTGTATATACATATATATATGTATGTGTGTGGTTAAGTTTATAACCAGAAATAATCTATTCTTTGCAAATGCGTAAAAATGCCCACATCAATTGAGTAATAGTGTGTGGGGATGTGTATTTTCAAAAGGTTTTTGAGACTTAGCATTCAGTTTTGCAGAACACTTGCATATATAAATAGGCTTTTTCCCTCTTTTTTCCATGGAAATAAATGTTAATTTTACTGCAGTTAGTAAGACTATTCAAAGTCTATGTGTAAGAGTTTTAGTCTTTACAGAATTAGAACACAAATTTGTACAATCTATGAAAACATGTTGCACCATACCAGAACTAGGATTAAAATATTGGCCTCATTGACGTGCATGCTCTTTGATCTGCATGGAATCAGAATTTCCTCTAAAGTTTTTATATAATGTTTTTTATGGCTGTACTATTACCAAGTTAATTTGCTATATGGGTTTTTCAGTCTGTTAACCTATGTGATGTACCTTTTGGGTTTTTCATGGTTTTCATTCTGGAGTTTTTAAATTTGAGAAGTTTAAGATACTTATAAATTTAATACTCTTTTAAATTTAAGAGACTATTAGCAGGCAGAGCGAAATTCTGGATAGCTGAGATGAATGAGAGCTTTCCCAAGCCTGGGAGACCCTGCCAAATGGTTTGTGGCATCTTGTAGGACTTGGAGCTTTCGTGGTTTCTCTTCTGGTGCTAGATAGAAATTTACTTCCTTTTACCTGTCCTCAGCTTCTCTGAATGACTGTAAGGACTCATAAAATCTTATTCATGGAAATTCGTTCATTTGCCAGCTTAGAAAGGAAAACTTGGGAGCTTCACTAACCTGTGCTCTTTAATTCAGTCTTCTTAAATAGAACTGAAATATATGGAATCCTTCAGTGATGTTTTTCAGCCATTTGTCTCATAGCATACTTTGTATTTCAGGACCCCAAACGTCATTTAGAAGAGCATGTGGATGTGCTGATGACCTCAAACATTGTCCAGTGTTTAGCTGCCATGTTGGATACAGTTGTATTTAAATAACCAATTTGCTGCTTATGGTGTTTTCTGTGTATATTTGTTTATTGTTTCAAGTACAAACCAGAGACTTGTTGAGGCTAAGTTTGATTAAACTGAGACATCTGACTTCATTTGCAGTGTAAGTGCAGCACAAAAACACTTTCGGTCTCTAATTGTGCCGTTGCTTCTGTTTCTTTATGTCAGGGTCTTTACAGATTCCAAAGCAATTCAAGAACACATTGTTGGCAAAATGTATTACATTTTCATTTAATATGGGGCAGGGGGAGGGGGAAATCAGCAGTACATATATATTTTGATTGTTGCTACATAATAAAAATACATTTACAAACCTGTCTGGAAGTGCTGGAAGGCCTCTTTTCGGTGAAAGTTGGGAGAAATTAACAGTGTAGGAAAAAGCACTGCGGGTGAAATCTGACTTTTCTACTTACTATAAAACTACTGAGATACGAATTTGTAGGATAGCAAAGGAATAAATTTGCCTCCCATTGATTACTAAGTACTTACACACACACACACACACACACAAAGTAATAGCACTGAATTCAGAGGACATTAAAAAAAGAAAATAACTAAAAATTGCTGTGTCAGCTGCGTATCAGTATTATTCAAGCCGTAATAACTGCAAAAGACAATTGCCCTTAAGAACTGGAAGGCAGCTTTGCTGATAACAAAATTGCCCGATGCTCTCACAAGCAGAGTCGTAAGTAGCAGTATTTCAAGAATAATCATTAAAATAGCAGAGCCTATGCTAAATATTTTGGTCCTCTGAAAGTAGGTCTGACAGGAGGGAAAGTATATGAGCTGTCCATACATATAAATAAATATATATTTTTATTTAAATATATATGAGTCGCAAGTGGAATATGACATTTAAAGCCCTTTCCACTGACAAGAAGGAGAAACATGGGGAGGCAGGTGGGTTGATTGCTGGATTTTAAGCAAAGCCAAGTAACAAAAAAAAAAAAAAAAATCATTCTCCCAAACTTTTACGTATTGGATAGTAGTTAGGCAGCTTTGATTCTTTAGTCTGATCAAGTGTGTTCTCTTTCAGTTCATAGACTATATTTTGTTTAACTACGAGAAAAAAAAATAGGCTGCTCTGAGGCAGGTGAATACTTTAAAATGGCTACATCCATCTCTTTTTGTTAAAGATGATTTTTAAATTATTTAACTTACTTGCATAGTGGATAATAGTCCCCCCAAAATTGTCGTCTTTTTCCACCTAGTGTCTGCTAATTTTCTGCTGCTTATTGACTAAGATTCAAGCATTTTTATTTTATTTAAAATTTCATATCTAGGCAAATTCACTATTTTCAGATAACGCAAGTTACATTATCTCAGAGTATATTTAGCATTTACTTCAGAGGGAAACGAGTGCAGATTTTTGCAGCCGCCCTCCTTGCGGTCCCTGTCCTGCCCCTTGGCGGGCAGCGGGCTGTGACCAGGGAGGCGGCAGCCGCGGTGCTCAGAGCGCT
>NW_010584751.1:39460-69498 GCF_000705375.1 Tinamus guttatus | reverse complement strand
CGCGGTGGGTGTTGTCTGGGGGTGGGGGGCCAGTCCGTAACGGCCAGACACGTCCGTTCCCCCCTAACGGTCTCCCCCAACTCTTCCGACAGGGCAAATTCCGCCACTCTCGGTGCGAGAGTCTGGGAGCCACCGCGGCGGCCGAACCGGCGCACGCTGCTTCCCGTCGGTAGGTCCGTTCATCGCCGCTCCTGCAGCCGGGGTGCAGGTGTGCGCGGCGTTTCTGGCACGTTAAAACACTCGCGTCCGTCTGCCCTCGAGCAGTCGGGTTTGGGGCCGCGGCGGAGCTAAACCCAGCGCAGCGGCTCGTTCACTCCGCGTGGTTTTCACATGGGTTTGTGATCTTACTCTAGACACCTTGGGATAATTTTTATTTTAATTATTCTGTAAAATAACCCGTGCTATTGCCCTCTCTTCACTTTACTGAAAAACACAAAATCGAGCTCCAAAAGAGGCGATGCACGGAAAGTAATTCAAAGTTCTTGCCGTTAGCGTTTTCCGCGCGGCTGCACGTTAATACTATATCAAATATAGTAATACAGCGATTTGCACTCTGCGGATTTTGCACGGGTGTGCTATGCATATTTGATGACACATTGCATATTTTAACAAGGTTTTTAATGACTGATTGAAATGTTTGCTAAGATATTTTTTAAGAGCTGGAGGAGAAGTGGTTGTGGAAAACGGGTGCAGTAGAATAGTGATAAAGATGGGAGGCTTCTGATTGACAGCACAGGGAAGCAGATGGATGACTAGGTAGGTCAGAGGTAAAGATGCCTTTGACAGCTTTTTAAGTTCCTTTGGCCATTTTGGTCCAATGAATCATGCAAAACATGTGTACACTCCCAAGCTGATGTCTCTGCATCGTTTACGGTTGGAATCCTCATCTTTTCAAACCCACCCTAACCTTCTTTCATCACCACTTGACGTGCTATGTCTAAACTAGATTGCAAGATCCTAAGAAGGCAAGAATCTGTCTTGTATTACTTGTCAGCAAAAAGGAGGAAAAAAAATAAACCTATGGAGCTAGAAGAACAACCGCGACAGATTGGCAGAATAGGCGTAAGGTGGGACACATTCTTCTTAATTTTCGCTGTCTGGTCATCACTCCCCTCCCCTAGGTAATGCTCAAGCGAGCCATGGTGAACAATAACGTGCACCCCCCTTACAATGCTCCCCCCGCCAAACTGGCACCAATCTGAATCTTCCTAAGTCTGATAAGGGACCTAATTGCATAATTTTCCTTGTAACATTATGCAGTGCTGTTGCTATAGTTAAAATGGTTTTCTTTGCAGCCTGCATTTTCAGGTGCTTAGCATTTCCCCTTAGCATTACTTCATGAAACTAACATGTTCTGGGTTGCCCCTGTAAAGGGATACTGTTTTTTGGAGACCGATTTATTTATTTATTAATAATTTACAGAGGTCAATTTTTAAATTTCAGTGACATGAGAAAAAAACAATGTGTATTTGGAAGAGCAGAATAAAAGACTTTGCATGAAAGTATGTGTTTTCAGGTGCTGTTTCTGTGCTGAATTTTAAATTTTATATATTAAAACTTGTCATAAATACGGTCTCCAGTGGGAAATGCGTGACTTGTTAAGATATGGAGGAAAGTTAAAGAAAAAAAAATAGCAGAGTGATAAGTAGATGGAAGGCAGCAAGCAGACTGTTCACATTCAGTACCCCATTCTCTTCAGCTAAATAGATGTAATATGTTCACAGTAAATCTAGAGAGCCACACAGCTTAATGATAACACTTTGTGCAGTTATCAGAATGCATATTTATTTGGGAATACACACACACGCACACAAAAAACTCACTGCTTAATTCAGAGCATGATCATTTTTAAATGTTTCCATTTGCTGGAATATATGTATACCTGTATCTCTCTTGAATTTTTGAGCACAGATAACACTTTTCTCCCTAAAGATGTAGGATAGTAATTTATCCATAAAATGCAAGACTGCTGTTCCTATTCAGACATAGCTTTGGCCTTGAAATATATTAAACAAAAGCTGTGGTATTTTATTCATGGTATCATTTTAATTTCTCATAGGTGCTATGTTTCTAATACTAAGGTTCTGATATGAGTACAAATTATCTTGCCGATTTTAAGCTTTTTTTTTTTTTTTTAGGTCAGCTGTAAGTAGATAATAGTTTAATTTAAAAAATGGAGGCAAAATGGATGAAAACTTCAGGTACTTTTCTTCTGTGTAAAACTGTAGTATTACACTTATATTAAGAAGCATTTTTTAAGCTTTAAATAAGAAACAGCTGGTAATGACTTTGAATCTGTTTTAAGAGACATTTTAGGTAAAATGTTGATAGCTTGTAAATGTGTGTTCTTACCTTAGTCTCTGATCGTGCGTACAAGTTCATATGTGTGAACAACGTAAAGCAGGAGGTCAGTCCTACAAAGACGATTCACTTGTCTAAAAATTCACAGACATTTACGTTTTCAGGATCAAGGCCTTTTTCAATAATTGTGATAGTCATGTACCTTGAAGTGACTGACTGATTTAGAATACACTTAATAATTTGATTTTAATACATCAAAATAGTACATTGATGAGTTACCAAAGTGCACCATACAAACTTCTACTTCTGCCAGTTGTAAGCTGCTTTTTAGCTTACGAAGTAA
This sequence comes from Tinamus guttatus, assembly GCF_000705375.1. Next base: position 66,854 of record NW_010584751.1, on the reverse strand, counting down.
TTTATTTTCTTTTTTATTTGTTTGTTTGCTTGTTTTTTTTTTTTTTTTTCAGTGACAGCACTGAAACATAATTCAAACTTGCTTCTAAGGGACACATCCTATGGAATTCAGTTTTGTAACAAAGCTTCTTCCTGGAAGTGTTTTTAGTTCTAGACTGATTGCTTTTCATTTCCTTATCCAAGACACAGATAATACTGGTCTGGGACCAAGCAGAAGAGTCACACTTTTTTTTTTTTTTTTTTTTTTTTTCTGTTATATTTTGAATGGAGAGAAAAATTTAGGTTGCTGAAAGTTGTCCTATTTTAGATGGAAACACCCACCCATCCAAAATTAACCTGAAATTCTAAAAGTTAGATAACAAATGTGGCGATTAAGACACAGCTAAGGTTGCAGCTTATTTACCTTTGTGGGAATGCTTGCTGAAGGAGAGATGCTATCTACTGGGGATAGACCACCAAAGCTATGGTGTCAGAATTCCACTTTCCATAACTTGTCTGTTGGAGCTGCTGAGGAAACGGTGGTGGCTCTATGGACCTCTATGGACTCTGGGGTAAATGGGGTCTAACATCTCTGTCCTACTTCCCAGGAGCCCAACATTTCAGTAGTTGCAGAGGGCCTCACAGCATCATCTCCCATCTCACCTGTTGCTCTAAGTTTGGTGCCAATGTTTTTAGATCTGTGGTGCAAAAATGCAGAGAAACAGCTGCTCTGTGGGCTACATTTCAGCGAACCATTAAAGCATTTCCCCCTGCCCTCACCACCTGTGTTGCTACTACCTTATCACTGTACCTCTAAACCATAATGATTTAATGCATATGCATTACCTGAAGCCTGGCAGAAACTCTTCTGCTTGTTCAGGCCTTCCTGATGCTTAGGAGAAGAGAATATTTGACTCAAGTTAGATGTGAAGCATTGAATAAGAGGTAAAAATTTCTACTTTCTGTTGTCAGTTCCTGAATCAAGCTGTTCAAAACATTGTGCTTGACTGATGAGGGGTAGGGACATTTTTCAAAGGCCTCAGAGTGACTTAGCAGCCCATGCTTAGAAACGACAAAAATCTCACAGAAAATTAATAGCAAAATTATGGTTCTGAACGATTTCTACAGTTTTGACAATTTCATTCTTGAATATGTTATTGAGTAGTAATTTCAAATTATAATTGAGGAATGGTATTTGTTGCAGAGTTGTACTCAGAATACTGAGGATTAAATCCTCAATTGGTGAAAAATTGTGTCATTTAATTGGCTTCAATAGATCAATACTGATTTTTGTTATGTGATAGTTTCCTCTTGCGGTTTAGATGCTATCTGAAGCAGGTGCAGTTTAAAAGAATAAATAGGGCCAATTTGACTTGCATATGGATTTTTCCTATGTTAATATAATTACAAAAATGTAAATTCTTGTCTTATTGTACTTACATTTTAATTTCTCTCTGTTTAGATTAAAAGAATAAGTGAAGCATCACTTCCACTTATTGTCAAAGCTATTTACAAATGCTTTAATTGTCTTCATAGAAAGATCAAAAATGGTTTGTATCTAGCATCTAGGCCAAAAATATTCCTTTAGTATTAACTATTTTTTTCAGAGCTGAGTGCAAGGAAATTAATAATGTATTTTCAAACCTTCCTTCTTATTTTTGTCTGAAATTTCATAATGTCAAATTTCTTTTCACATACTTTGTACTTTTATTTATAGCATAGCACTCTTTATTTTGTGTTAAACAAAGTCAAAAAAAGCCCCCTGATATCAGCATACAGTATTGCATTTTTAATACACCTCAGCATTTTAGTCAAAGCATTTCCATATGTTGTTCAGTTTTATCTTCCCTTTGACCACTGACATCAGTGAACACTATTTTAAAAATGTAAATTTATTTTTATTGTAAACTATTTTTATAAGTAGACATCACTAAAGAAATGTGAATATAACACCAAAAATGTAAAATCAGGTATTGAAAATTTAATATTAGAGCTTACTTTATCAACACACAGACTACTTCATGCATTGTTTTCATTAGACATGCAAGCATTTTAAAGGGCTACAAAAACAATAGTCTATTTGCAATATATGCCCATTTCCCAAATGCATTCAAATGGGAGAAACAACAAAAATAATTCTTCCATGACAGTGTGAATTTTAGCATAAGTATGAATAAGTCTTCATAGCATCAAGGCCCAGGTCTGTTTTGCTTCAGCAGCATTAGCTCTTGCAGGTTTTGCAATTTTTTTTTCCGTCGGTAATGCATACGCAGTTTTGTCATTATGATCAAATTTCCATCCATAGACAGACGAGGGAAATTCTTCTGCTCAACACTGCACTAAACACTAATTATATTTAATTTTATGGGTATCTACAGCTGCCTCAGTGTGAGTTTCCAGGCGGTTTTGGGTGTGCCTGCGAGCTCGGCATGCTCGGCCCTCCTCACGGGGTTAACATCCCACCCGTTCCGCTCTCGGAAGCCATCTCGGTGCTGAGGCCGTGGCTAGCAGAGGGCAGCGCTGCAGGGAGCACGCAGGACTTTCTCTTTTGGGGGCAGTTATGAGACAGCCTCATCTATAGCACAAAACCTGCTCCCAGAGAGTTATTCAGTATAAAGAACTGCGCTGTTGTACTCAAGGGTGATGGTTCTGGAGATCTCTGAGTTGCTGCCTACGTACCAGTTGTACCCAGTCAAGCTCCGGTTTCATCTCCTTTCCCTGAGCCATCTCCAGTGCTTCCCAGGAGCTTCAGCTTCTTGTTCTGACCGTGGGCTAATTCACTGGCTCCTCGGTGGGTTGGTCTGTTTGGAGCTTGAGCACTCCCAGGAATTGCTCATTGCTTAATTCCTTTTATAGAGGATGCTTAAACGAAGGTTTTGCCTTGTTTAAGATTAGTGAACAGATTTGTGAAAAGCTGCCTTCTTTGGTATCCTTTTTTTTTTTTTTTTTTTAATCTATTTACTTTTGCATACAGTTTCTTGTCGTTGTAAAGGGTTTAATTCACATAAATTATTTTACATGTCATATTTTCATTTTTCTGTGTACAATGCTAATATTTTTAGCATTTGTAACCGCACAATAACCGTATATGTTCCTGATTTACACGTAAAACCATGGTTTGATGAGTGTTGCATTATAATGCTAGCACAATAACCGTATATGTTCCTGATTTTCTCTTGAATACCATGGAACACGTAAAACCATGGTTTGATAAGTGTTGCATTATAATGCTGTTAATCTGAGTTTGAGCCTTAATGCCTTTTTTTTTTCTTCTTTTTACAGTTTTAACACAATTTCCCAAAAGACTACTGTTCAGTAAATGTCTTAAAATAACTTGATTAAATACTATTCTTATTTTATAAAATATTTAAACTTTAAATAAACTGTAGTATATACACAATCACATGTATGCCATATCTATAGGATTAAATAATTAGCTCCTGTAATAGTGTTATTTCTGAATAATAGGAGAATATTCCAGAACCAATATGCCTTTCTTTTTTCTTGATTATGCAAACAAGCTCTTTTGCCTGAGAAACTCTGCATTTCAAGCTTGCTTCTCTGCCTCATGCTATCATAATGCATCTTTAGTCCCTCTTCTGCATTTTTCCACATCTTGGTGTCCTTCTATTTTGCTTCAGAGTTTTAGGGGCAACTCAGCTAGTGCTTTTAGTCTACATCACTGCATTTTTCTTCTTTTTTGCGTAAGGATTAGGTATGTGTTGTACAAATAGACCAGCATTAGCACGGCTTGCAACAGCCTTTGCAAAATATTCACTTCATGTTACAACGGCTGCAGTAACAGACCAGAGCTTATCTGAGACTGCTGAGATTTTTCTTGACTTTCTCTACCATCAGCCTATGGAGTGTGTATATCACTTCTATTGAAAGCTTGCATTGGGTATCAGCTGTCATAAAATCACCTCTGGATCTATACTCTCGCAGTAAATTTCAAACTTGTCACCAAAAAAGAAAAGAAAAGAAAAAAAAAAAAAAGAAGAAGAAGAAAAGGAAGAGCAGCCTCTCTAATCTAGGAGTTGCATCTTCCAATTCTTTTTCATGGTTGTTGCTTGTGACTTTGTTTCTGTCAGTTTCTAATCTTCTGCATAAAAAAAAGTCAAGAATTTTGCACATATATGCTAAAGCTGGAGGCTGTTTTTTGATTGTGCATGCTACAATTAGTTATGTAAATAGCGGCATATGCTACAAGTTTCCAGTGATCACCCTGTCTTTATAGAAGTGTTGGCTCAGGCTCTGATTAGAAGTTAGTTGGCAGAAGTGGTTGGTACTCAGTATCACAGGCTCCAAAGGCATTTTCTTCAACAATTCCCTCTTGTGATTACTGTTTTCAGTCCGTGGCTTATGTTTTCACACCAAAGTCAATATATGGCTTCCAATGTGCTAGGGTGGTAGTCTGACTTCCAAGTTTCCCAACAGAATATTAATGCTGTAGCTCTTCATATGTCTTAATCTGTATATGGAGGGATAAATGTAGGTGCGCTGCTGTTACTCGTAAGTTGTTCAGTGTTTCCCTCCACTGAACTCAGGTTATTTCTTTAAGGCAGAACTTGCATTGCTGTCTGGGTTCTAACCCAGCGCTTTCCAGAGTTTTTGGGGATATGTAATTAAATTACACTTAAATGTTATTAAAATGTAATAATTATTTAAAATATTATTATTGCAGACTCTTCAATATCATCAGATATTTCTATGTTTCTTTGCAAAATACAAAGACAGCAAAGTGTAATGCAGAAGGTAGGCTGGTAAAGTAGTAACTTCCAAATGACACTTTAGAAGTGCTCACATAAAAATCCAAATTTTTATTGTCTCCCACCTCCTCCTGATCCTGCTGGAGCTCTGACAAAGCATCCGGTGTGGAGCAGCTTTTGGAACTTACAGTTTTTTGGTAGGACTTCTGAGTCTTAAACCACAAGTCTTTGATCCAGAGCAAGAGGAAGTAGGCAAATTTGCTAAACCTTCATAGTCAGTGCCTTCGTTCTGGCTTTCTGTACAGAGGGAGCAGTCTTAAAGATAATTTGGTTGAGCTCTTTACTAGTGAATTTTGGAGGATTTGGTAAATCCATTAAATATCTTATATTAGTAAGTACCCCATCTTAAGATTAATTACTCTTAAGTTAAATTTGTGTTACTATTTTTGAGTCAATATGAATTATTTGTATCTATGTGATAACATCTTTTTGCAAAGGGCATATGATAATAAGCCAGTAATGCAATAGTAAATAGCTTAAAGGCTGGCATGAGTTTCAAGTTATACTGTGAAAAGCTTCCAAAATAATTCAAAAAAAAAACCTCAGGTGAGAATCCAGAATTTTACTATGTATTGATGAAAAAAGATCTTTGGATATTTTGAAGAGTTTTCAGACTAAATGATATATTTATTTTGAAGGAGCAATTAATTCGGTCTGTTGGTTACCTAGACTAAAAATAAAATGTATTGAGTGAATATATTTCCTCAGAGACGAGGAAAGACCTTAAATCCGAGACATCAAAAGAATGAACTATTTCAGAACAGACACTGAGGTCTGAGTCTGGAGGTGGGAAATGAAATCCTATAGCATGGTATTTATTTTTGATGACCTGAGCTGGTAGAAGTGATTAGAACTTAAAAAAAAAAAAAAAAAAAAAAAGGCGATCATAGGTAGCACAGGTAGTTGTTCATAAAAATCTTTTAGCAGGGTCTTCCTTCAGGATCATTAACAAATTATTATATGTTTTAAAACCTTCTTCTTTTCCTGAAGGACAAGGGTTATTCTTTGAGTTGGAGGATTTTAATTCTTGTGTATTTCTAAATGGTACATTCACTAGGTGCTTTTTGGGTAGAAGGTTTTGTTACCACATGCCTTCTATTTCCTTATATATAAAGTATGTACATTATCTTATATGTGAATGAGTATGGTGTCTCATGGAAGAGTAAACTCCAATGGCAAAGCAATCCACTAGTCTAACAGCTACCTTTATGTGAAATTTTGGTTGCTATGATTTTTTAGATTATTTTTTTAGCACTTTGCACTTGCTAAACTCGTCTTGTAGAATAATTTCGCATTAAACAAGCATATCTTCTGTGCATAGGCAAATACTTAAAAACAATTTTATTTATGGTGATCATATTGTTGACAAGGTAAATGATGTATGTTTGTAGGTTAATTTGGCCTGATCAATAGAGTAAAATGCTGTTTTTTTAAAGTAGTTCTTTCTTTAAAAGTAAACCTATTCCCCAAATGTATTTAAAATGTTAATAAACTATTAAATGAACAAGTAACACTATATTCAACATTTTTACACCATTTCTACAGTGGGTAAAATTGTAGTATAAAGTTGGTGTATACTCGATAACAATTTACATGTTTATTTTACCATCTGGTAAATGTGTAAACGATATTTTGAGAAGCACATTTCAAATTCACTTTAACAACTTATCCCCGACAATATGTATCCTATCTCATGTACTGACTGGAAGGATTTTGAAAACCTCTCAGAAAGAAATACAGTAACAAAACATAATATTTTTTTTAGTGGTGCTTAAGACTAAGCTTACCATCAAGTGGAGGTCATTCACTATTTGGAAGGATTTTGGTAAGTCAGTGCTGTTAAACAGATATTTCAGGCAATTTTATATATCACAATATAAAGATATCATACCATCTTCCCTAAAGAAACCATAGGGTGCATAGGTAGTAATAACAAAACAAATACAGTTTGCTGTGTTGTTGTATAACTGTATTGTATCCTTTCCAGGGGGTTTGAATTTGCTATCTCTTGTGTCTAAATATGGGAAGCTCATTATTAGAAGTGTTACAATGAACCCCAAGTGGATTGCTTTTCTCATGTACTTTAACAGCACTTTGACACTGCAGCCTTCTGCCTTTTTTATTTTAGTCTTCTGTTTATTGGTCTCCCTGGATTAAATTGCAAGCACTTTCTTAAATACAACAAACTAGAGAATATTCTTTTGTAGCTTGGCTTTTATTCACACATTCCTAGCTGTTATTAGTCTTAACTGTAAAAAAAAAAAAAAAAAAAGAGACTTCCCTTTCTCCTCCCCCAACCCCAATAAAAATAATAAAAAAAATCCCTGCCCTGAAAGCAAGTCTGCCTGGAGAACACCTCCACACTAATTACCATCTGGCCAATCTGCAAATGAGGTTTGAGAGCAGATTTCAAATGTAGGCTCCAGATAATCTGTGCCTCCTATTAGTCCATTACTATTTATTAAGAGAGAGTTTTGAAAGCATTTAAGCAACGAGAGAAGCAGACAGGTATCTTAGAACTTTCAACAACATACCAAACATTTATTTCTTCCTTCCAGTGTCTAGATACTCTTGACCTGGTACCTGATAAAATACCAATCTCTGAGGTTGGCAAGGGTCCTTTAGAGTCTGCAGCAGTCAATTTTGCTTGAGTATATACCTTAAAATTCTTCTATTTAGAAGAAGAAGAAATAGTCAACAATCTCAAAATATTTTAAAAGGTATCAGTGAGAAAAACATGTATAAAACAATAAGTGTAAGTTATAATTATCTTCTGTATGAAAGTTAATGAATTTTAAAAAGCATTTATATTTAGTTATGTGCTATCTCAGCAGGTGGCAAAAAAAACTCCAGCTTAATAGGGGTACTTATCTTGAGTAACTGGAGAAACCTGTAGAGCTACTCTGAATTTATATGTAAGCATCTAAAACCAAATTTTATCCAAGAAATAATAAAACTATGGCCATGAAAGAGCCCCTTTAATTTTAAAACACTTATTTTTCTTTTATGCAGGTTAATCATTTACACTGAATTTAACATCAATATTTCATTTAATTTAGAGATTAAATTTACTTCATTAATGAATTTCAGGATTAGCAGCTATTTTCCTCTTACAGAGCTCTTATAGACAAGACCTTTCCAATTGTAAATCAGCACAATCAAGGAAAATATAATTGCTATCACACTGATGAGGAAAGAAATTTGCTTTTCATCTGTGTTCCTTTTACTGACTGCTTGTTCTGTCTCAGCTCTGGGGAAAAAAAAGGTCAAACTTATGTAACTTTTATTTATTTATTTATTTTTAAGAGGGGGAAAAATCCCCAAACAGAACTTTTAGGAAAAGAGCAGTAGCTATATAGAACACCTGCTGGTTACAAATGATTTTCATACATGAACTAATCGTTGATAGGTAAAGTCCTAGCTGGGAGCAGCTAGGAACATTGGGTAGTAAAGCTGAATCTTGTAGGGCCAATAACAGGTTTTAACTGTTAGGCCAGACTGAAAATATTTTTCTTTTTAAATCTGTATTCTGGAAGCAGGTGCTTGAGGAACTGCTTAGAGGCTTATTCTGACTCTAAATTGGAATCACCTGGAAAAAAATGTGCAACATGTGGAAATTCTATCTGGGTAGAGACTTGAAGAGGTTCCTCCAAAGGACACATGTTTAAAGGTAGGTAACTAATGGACTAGGCCTTGAATACTGGATAGTTTAGTGGGATTTGTTTGTTTGTTTTTGTATTAGAATTTTAATACATCATTTGAAAAAAAAAAAACATTCGTACTACAAGAATTTACTGTTAAATGTGGCACTTGCAACCTGTAGTGGCTCTACTAGAAAGAAGTCAGCTTCCTACATAATTGATCATGGTTCTGGTAGCTTCTAGGAAGAATCTATCCCGAAGTATCCTTGTCTTGAAAAATTTAGGAGGTATCCCAGACTATTATTATTATTATTAGTGAAAAATACACAGGCCCATTTAAGAAAGAATAATAAAAAATGACTTGTCAAAAAAAAAAAGCTCAAGTTATATTTCTAGTTTCCTGTTTTGTTAATGAATAATGCTTCTTGGCCTCACTACCTTTTCCTTTCTGCCTCTTTTGTCTGTTTGCTTGTTTTCTAAGATTGTGAATATCAAACTCTGAAGTCAATAACTTTTTAAATGATCACTTAAAATTAAAAGTAACTTTTCACTTTTAGAAATTTTTGGTATTGGTTAAAATGGACCTGATAAAATGGTATAAATACGTAAATGGAGATTGATAAATTTATTTAATTTATTTCAGACTGCCATATGGAAAGGCTGATTATGAGGGCATGTGGAGCACAAAGCCAATTAAAGATATTCTTACTTCTTACTGTGGACCATTGCCGCCTTCCCCATATTCCTTGGAAGCTGAACTGAATAACATTAAAAAAAAATTTAGCTGAGGATATAATAAATTTTCTCTTTATGTATTCCTGTTCTCTACCGACAGGCACATTTGCATTAAAGAACATGACATTGGTGACTTGCTGGCAGCTTAAGTAATTGGGGAAAAAAGTGGTTATTCATACGGAAACAGGAGTTGGCTCATTACAGCCAATCACCTGAATAGCAAATGGTATGGCTGCCAATAGATGGAGAAAAAGGCAAGTCTAGTGGAAAATAGGAGCATTTAAAGGCCAAGAAAAGACATATGGTCTGTCTATGCTTGCCTTATATGCCTGGAAATTATAAATTAAGCTACAGTGTAGCCCACCACCTTAATGTGAAAATTCTCCAATTCTCTTCAAATGAATCTTGAGAAATTTAATACATTTGGTTAATACTATTGGCCTTTACTTTCATGTCAGCATTTAAAACTTCATATAAAATCAATGCCTGAATTGATTTTTGTCTTGTTCATTGATTGATCTGGACCATAGAGGATGTGCTTTTGGAGTACTACCTCTTTTATAACACTTGGAGATGTGGATCTGTTCTGTCCTTTACAGGTGTCCTTACTTTCACCATTCATCACGAAGAAAAAACAAATGATTCCTGGCAGCTACTTTTTATGAGGTAATCCTGTGCTGTTGGTACAAAATATTTTTTTTTGTTTTCAAAAACATTAAACACTTTAGTGGATCTCTCTCTTATTTGATATTAACTTTAGTAATAATTTTAATATGTCATGGTCTCCTTTAGTCTTCAAAGTATATAGCATTATTTCTGTTATGCAACAAAATCCAAGCCAAATTGATCCTATGAGTTTTGAAAAGGCTGAGTTTGTTGAGTTGTCTCCCTGATCATTATCTCAGTGAGGCATCACTAAAAGCTGAGCGTACAAAAGCTTTTTCAAATCTGATGCTTGGTTAGATATATTTTGCTTAAGGGGACAGGTTAATATAATAATACGCCAATATAATAACCAACTAACATAATAACCACCTTGACGTTGAGCTTTATGGCCCTCTATTCTCCATTTTATGTACCTGAAAGCAGTATTAAAACTATTATCTGGAGTCCATGTTCACGGGCTCTGAAGATATGGAGTATTCTACATAGTCCAAAATATTTCTGCTTGTAGGTGAAAAATATAAAAATACAAATCTTTTTACTCTCCACATAATTCCTAACTTGATTGTATTGCTGTGAGTAGAACGTACTTTAAAATTTTGTTTTAAAACAGACTTTAGTAGTCAAAGAGGTATACTGGGTAGTGAAATGGTGTATAACTACCATGCATCTATATTTATGCACCTCGTGTTTGTTTTGGAAACTAGTGAATTGAGAGCTGTTTAACATTGTATATAGGCTAATCTGAAGCAGTTATGTCTATGGAGTTACTTATTGGGTCCAGTGCCTTAGCATCCTTGCAGTTCTTCCCCTACCCTCACGAGCATTAGGTCATTTCACCAGTAATTCTGTTCTCCTCACACCTACTGTATCTTTGACCTGCTTATTTTCACTGTCTCATTTCTGCTCAGGGACAATAAAATAATACCAAATGGTGACAAGGAACTGCAGAAACAAAGTTAATTCATCCACTTCAAATCTGACATGCATCCCACGGGGTTATGTTGGAATGTCTGAGGTGTGGAGTAGAGAGAAGTCAATGTTTGCACAATTATGACAAAATGCTGTGAAGATCTCCTGAAATATTGCTTTATTCTGGGATCATCCTGCATTCTGAGTATGGAAGTTTTTATTTCTGGAGACTTTCACGCAGGCTTTGATTAAAAGCTTAGGATCATAAACAGAACTGTGCTTTCTGGTTCCATCTTAGCGACGTTTTACATTTATATCACCCCATAGCTTTTTCAGTAGACACTTAACAGGTAAGACCAATCTAGATAACAAGAGCCTTTCCCCAGTATATGATAGAATCACTCTTTTACTGTAGCTCCAATTAATGGTAGTAGAAGTTACACTTGTAAATTCCCCCACGCGTTAATGAGGGAACAGACCCCCTCAGTTCAGTTAACCATCTTCAGTTACCTGGCACTTTCCCCATCCCTTGTGAACTCTCAAATATTTAATTAAAGCCTTTCGTGTTTTTTTTTTTTTCCCCCCCTTTTTTTTTCCCTCCCTCCCTGCTCTTTCATTCAGTTTGTTGAGTTGTAATTCTTGTTGGCCTGATGCCTTGGCAGCATTCAGCAATTCTAATTGCCTGTATAGTCTGGCCTAGTCATGAAGCCTTTTAACTTTCATTCAGACTTCCAGCAGTATCAGCCTCGCTGGTCACAAGCTTCCCACTCAGGTTCCGTTCACAGCCCTTTTGCTGATTACTTGTTATGTATTTAAAGAGCTCCATACTGTTTATTTCATTTCCTATTTCAGATAGTCTGTTTGCTTGATTTTTTTTCTGTGCTAATTTAATTTTAAACATATAGGGCTGTCTTCCTGGTCAAACAAGCCAGAATTTTGCATCCATATGCTACATTAAATAATAATAATAATATTGCACCAAATAATACTCAGTACTTTCTACTTCTATAATGTCTACCATTTGATGATCTCAAACCATTCTTATTTTACAAGTGGTAAAATGGTGTCAAGAGACATGAACTACTTGTTAAACGTTATGTATGACATCTGTTACTGAGCAAGGCACAGGATTCAATAGTTTGTTTTTTCACTAATAGCAGTTAATCTAATAAAGTAGTGTGCTATAGGAATTATTAGGTTAAAATACACTTAGATTGAGTGGCCTGTACCCTTGTAAGATATTCCTTGTAGACATTTTTGACCTCAGAATACTATCTTCACTGGTGTGGAGGACAAAAACTGGATGAACAGTGGATATTCATATGGACACCATAAAGATTATTAGCCTCTGTAGCTGTTATGTATGTTGGTTTTGGAGTCATGGTTATCAATTATACTTAGATAAGCCTGGTAAATTTTTATCTCATTTTCTTTTCTGTCTGAAGATCCACAGTTTTCACTTCCCTAGATTTTAGTGCACCTCTGGGTTTCTGAAGCTGCAAGGTTAATATGTGACCAAGGCTGCAAGCCACTTCATGCACTGTGTAGCATTCACTGTGTAGCGGTGAATATCTGATCTTAAATGTCTGCACTTAGCTTCTGGTATGTACATGCTTGCATTAGTTGTTATGTCATTAAAGAAAAATATCACATATGCATGGATTCTTGTTTCTAAGGTCAGCCAACAAAAGGCAGATAGAGGAAAGACCAATGCTCTTGGATCAGCAGTGTATGCGAGCCTGTGCCAAGCAGCCGAAAAGAGGGAGGCCTCAGTACTGGCTGGAGAATGGGGGGTTAGTATCGTAAAATAATCATTCACAGTTTTCAGGAGCAAAGTTTGGTTAATTAGTATGGTGATACAAGGGATTCTAGGGTCTGCACTGAAATAGTAGAGTAGACTGGGGAGATATACTTCTACATGCCTTAAGTGTTAAGATTATATGATTTCCTTGCAAGAAGAATCTTAAAATGGAAACCTCTTGCTTCCCTAAAACAAGCATTTGAAAATGATAGTTTTTGAAATGCAAAAATATATTTAAAAATGTTTGCACAGGATTTTATTTGCAAAATATTTTTTTCTGGCACGTCTACTTATATTTTCCCTTGTTTAACCTTCATGCTTGACCAGCAATCATGAGCTAAGTGTTATGCATAAATTGGTGCTCAGGGGTGAGTTGGGGTTCCTCTTGGCTAAGAACTGTGTGGGTTTTAAACAATAGCCTGCCAAACAATGTAGCATGAATCCTAATTGCCTTGGAAAACAGTTGTTCTTTTACTTCAGCAAATACTGTTGTATCCACATTATTAACATAGTTATGTATAGTCGTTTGGAAAATCATTCTGGGTTTAAAGAATTCTAATGCTTTATACAGTGATTATGCAAAAGGCTCATGTATAAGCAATACCGATGTTACTGGAAGCGCCTCATATAGAGTCCAAATATAGCAGATCAAATGAAAACTGTGCTACATCTTAAGCAACTGTTGACCCATTTCCATATCAAATTGGTTTCTGTCATAGAAGACTGCCTTTTCTTTTAGAGATATTTACTTGTGCTCTGCTTGCTCCAGTACAGTAAGGGCAGTTTTTTTTTCTAATTAATCTTTAATAAAAGATTAAAGATTAAGATAAAAGATTAAGAATTTTTTTTCCTTTTTTTTTTTACTTAGTTAGAAACTTTCTATTTTAAAAGGCTGATAATTAAAGGATTGCTCCTACTCCGTAATAGGTGAATATACCACTGACTCTTGTAAAATGTCGCCATGATTCAGCACGCGCAGAGGCAGTGTTAGGTGTTAGGACATGTGCGGGATGGCACCAGTTGGCTTGGTAAGCTCCATCCTAAATATTTAAACTGTGGGGAAGAAAAACTATTAAAAAATTCACTTAATCCTTTGTTTATCATACTTTTTTGGGAAATAGCAGAATTAATAGAATGTGGTAGATCAGTAAAAACTCAGAGAGTGCTATAAATACCTAGAGTAGGAAGAAGGTGAGTTGTTAGTGGTGTAACTTGTTTGTGTCACTTTGTTAGAACATGAACAGTAGCTTAATATAGATTTCTTTTTTGGCTTCTAATGATACATTTGCTCGGGAGGGGATGGCAACCCTCGGTCCCGCTGTTTTTGAGGCCGTAGCTGCAGCTCCCTCGCGCTGCTCCCCGGCAGGCTCCGCCGTGGCGCGGCGCGGCGCCCTCTAGCGGCCTCGCGTTGCGCTCGGGGTTTCTGCTCTGCCCGAACGCTGCCCCTCTCGGTGCCTTGTTCGATGTGAACGGCAGTGACGTCCTGCGTGAAAAATCAACGCAAACAACGTGGCTGAAGACTAAGTTTCGCATAATATTTTACAAGCATGCCTATTTTTAAATAAAAAGCGCAATCATCAAGACTAGGCAGGGAGATGGCTAGGACCGTAGTAGGCCTGCCAATGCCTTTACTTCATATAGCCTGTTATTTTGAATAATATCAGGCCAGGCAGGCAGAATTGTTCACCTAATTTCAATAACCTTTAAACATCTTGGCATCAAAATTTGATTTCTTTTTCCTCCAATGATTTCTATTTATTTTACTTCTTATTTGTACTATTGTCCAAAACACAAACATCTTGCACAATGCAAACATTGTATTAATATTATTTTATGAATATATTTAATCCAGATTTGGATACTTTAGCAGCAGTCCTGTGCTGACTTGATTTTTTTTTTGACATCAGTGACTATACAGGATGATTCAAATGTACAAGAAATTATAACCACACTAAATTTATAAATTATATTTAAGACTCTTTCTTTTAGTCTTTCATTTGGGAGAATTTCATAGTATTTACATCACGATTTTCACTAAAGGCTGAACTCCTTTTCTGAGAATATGATTTTATATATCATTTCCCAAAAGAAGCTTCTGATCCCTGTTAGCAGAAGCTCTTTCCTCCCTGAACTCAAGCCGAGTAAGTCAAATATAGAAACAACAAACATGCATGGTTTTATGGCTCATGTCAAAGATGCTACCTTTAGAAGCAGGGCAATTTCCATTGCAATGTTAGGACACGGTGCGTGCCTTGACTGTAGCATTAGGCTAATTAATGCTTTTCCGTGAGCCATCGTGTTACAAAGCCATATCTGAGCTGTTGGTCCTTCACCCCAGCGTTCCAGATTCTGAGCACTTGCTACAGGTGGGAAGTGCGTTTTTGTTTTTTTTTTTTCTTTATTTGTTTTTACTCCTCCCTTTCTCTATCCCTACCAGGTAAGTATCCCAAGAAGCCAAATAAAGGCTTGAAAACTGTGAGACTTTGAAATTACTATAGAAGCCAGCTCTTGTGATCTCCTAGTTATGCAGAATAAGTTGACTGTTATGATTTTTTCTGCCACCAATTACCCATTTTTAACTATTGTTAATTGTTAATGTAATGAATTAAATTGTTGTAATCGTAGTTTTAGAATGCCACCAAATCAAAACATGCTTTCGTAATACTCAGTGCTTTAGGTTGTCTCTGACTGCAGGCTGTGAATGTGTGTTAGATGCATTTGAGAATTTTATAGCAAACATTGGCCAATGGAAGCCTGAGCCTAGGCTGTGTTATCAAGCCTTTCACTTCTGTGAGTTCCAAATCTCTCTGAAAGCAGAAAAGCAAAACAATCCTTTTCTTAAGTCTAAGTGGTATTCTCCAACTGGAATCCTGTTACATATCATCAGACACAAATATTGTTTTAATGAACTTCTCAAATTGATGGCTTTTTTGAAAAGCTCTACTGAACTTTGTTGTTGTTGTTTTTGAATAAATAAAACATAACTACTATTAGCATTTAGCTCTGTATATGATAAGAACTACTTGTATCCAGGTTTGGTGATGATGTAACTTTGAGTCATTCTTAAACTGGAGATGTGGGTCTGAATCACATCTAAACAAGTCACATTTTTTTCTTCAGGGCTCTTCAGTCTGGCTTGACTCAATGAAATGGAATATGCCACGTTAGAGGACAAGCAGATGATTACCAACTATGTTTATTGATGCTACCACTGAGAGAAAATGGCAGACTGATATAAAATAAAAAGGCTGAGCAGATGGGATATTGGCATTTGAATTGGTTAAAATATATTACTAAAGTTATCCCAAGCCTGCCCTTTTCCAAACACTGCAGTATTGTTGTCCATGGAATAACTGTAAACCATTTACTTTAGACATCCTTTAAAATGTATTTTCAGTTGAAAATCTAGGCTATTTATTGTTACACATGCAAATAATATTTGATTATCAGGGAAATCTAAAGCAGTGGTTCTTTGCTAGAACCCCTTTCAGCACAGACATTAGGTATAAGTTTCTCGTATAGAAAGTTTGATAAGAAAGAACACTTACTATTTGGAAGCACCACCTCTTAATAGAAAAACACTAAAAACAAATCTGAAAAAAAAATTAGATGCACAGTTCTATTTTCAATTGCAATCTGTGGGAATTAGAAGCAATATCAGATGGCCTGCATTTCACTAGCCTCTGTGAACTGTATGAGCCTGAAGAGGGATTTAGAAAGCCCAAGCAAGGGGTAGAGCTGGGACCTGTCTTGACTTGACTAACTTAAAAATGCAGACGTGGGGTAGAACGTGATAGGTGGAAGAACTTTGCAGAATTAGCCTGTCCAAATTGGTTCTAGGTGCTTAAAGAAAGCTGTAAGACTTGGTGGTGGCAACTTTCACAAACTCAAGGCTAGCTCAAGGATGCATGTGGTGATTAATTGGTTATTTGGTTTTCATAAAGCATTTTGTGTTGGGCCTATCCAGCAAGGACCCCAGTGGGTAACTTCATTATTGCCACCTTCTCATGCTGAGGCGCATTCTCTACATGTGGGTCCTCCACACAATGCTGACTCACCTTATTGTTGACTGCTTTTTTTTTTCTTTTTCTTTTCTTTCTTTCCTTTTTTTTTCTTTTTTTCTCCATTGGACACAATTCTTTATGTATTTGAATTAAAAGTGACCCTTAGTATCCAGGATGAATCATCACAATTGCCAATGCATATTTATAGCAGCAAAAATTCATTCAGTGCTAGTCAAGGAAATCATGTGTGAATTTAAGTCCAGTTGGCAAGGTAGTTTAGTATCTGAAATGTTGGCTGTGCAGCAGCTGTCATTCTATGCCAATCTATTCTATCGTACAGTAAGCAGGTGGCTCACACATATTGTTTTTACTACATATCATTTTAATTTTGCAATGTCTCACTGAAATAGGAAATGTGTGCTACTGATTTCAAGAAGATTTTCTTTATTGAAGCCAGGAGAGCATGTTAATAGCATGCAGCAATTTACAGTGTAGTTGGAGTAATACAGCAGCTGGTGAACCTGTTTATTCCCTTTGGCTGTAGTTGTGTATCAGTCTTAAATGTAGCTAATTAACATCTATTCATTAGGGATTTTACATAAATTCAAGCAAAAAAGAAAATACAAGCCCTAATTTGTGTTTCTCCAGCACCCATTCGTGAAGCCATGATGCAGCAAGCACTGTCCTGTGGCCTGCAGAGGAGGCATCTGTCTGTTCTTCTGTATTTCTGCCATGGGTGAGTTTTGGAGGGCTTATCTACTGAAGGAAACATCTTTATTGCATCGTTGTGTGCTAGTTGTTGTGCATGGTAATGATATATCAACACGTTGTAAATAACAGTTTTCATGATACAGCTTTTCAGCATTTCTCAGCTCCTCAGAACTAGTGTTTGTGTAGGTCAGGTGAGGATGGCAGGGTAGGGGGCAACACTGTCAAACTGTAGCTATTCCTAGCACTGCTGTGCAAAACGTGATCTTCTTTCTGATATCTGATTATCTTGTTGGCTTGCTGATTCTCTGTATAATTTGTTAGTTAAATTTTATTCCAGTTGGGCAAGTAACCTTTTCTTATAGAATATGCAGGATGTCCTCCTGGATTTTTGTTTCCATTTCTATGTTTCTTTTTTTCTTTTTCTTTTTTCCCTCTCATCCCCCTCCCCCTTTCTTTTTCTTTTTTTTTTTTTCCATTCCTTTTTTTCCTAGCATATTTATTATCCTGGCAGGATACCCTGTTTTGTCTGAATGTGACTTCTGTTCCTATTATGCTAAGCTCTCGGAAGATACTTTGGGGAGGGGGAAAGGGGAATTATTTACAATAGAACTGCTAATGCATCAAATTTACCGGTATTTTTCTGAGAGTTGTTTCCCTTTCGTTTATAAAGGATACAAATAGCAGAATCCTTGTTTGGGCAAGGTAATTCCAAAGTGTTTTCTCTGAGGGAACTTAGGTTCACACCAAAAATAATCAATGGGAATTAGGAAGCAGAGAGATATAATGTGAGATTGCCTCCTTTTCCTTAGGCTGTAATGTCTCTGAGTTCAAGGTCTTGTGCCTCAGTGAAGACCATTTTTTCCCTAGATGAACCAAAAGATACTTATAACGACCTGACCTTTCTTAATTGATTATGTGCCTTTCCTTGTTCATTTTCTTTCTCTCTCTCGCTTTTTTTTTTTTTTTTTTTTTTCTTTTGTGGTCACTTTGTCTTTCTACACTTCAGTTCAGCTCTTCTTGCCCCCTCTGACTTTCTTTCATTTTATGTCTCCTCCTGCAAACTTCTTTTGCTATTCCTTCTTCTGCATGCTTGATATCTTTAATTCTTATGACTGGGACACAGTTCACCAGTTCATGTGTCATCTTATGCTAAATCTCTAATTCCTCTCAAAACTTCATCATGACTTGTATGTTTTTCCTGGAACAGTGGTTTGGAGGTTGAAGATGAGATCAAGAGTGGGATTAATATCATCCCGTCATCTCAAAATCTGGTATCTCATACCCATCAATGAAGAGTCTCTACCCAATGCCACACTGCTCCATGCAGCTCCTTGCAGTTGTGTCTTTTGGTCGCTTAGTGGCACTAAAGCCCACGTCACTGGTAGCACAGCCCAGGCTCAGATGGGAACTTCATCTCGCAGGGATACAAACTGTTAGTTAACATGTGAGGATGGTTTTTTTAAATGCATAGGAAGACAGGTTTTATGCAGGTGTCTTCTCTCCTTCTTCAGGAGGAATGTATTTATTTGAAATTAGTGGTATGGTTTTGCTAAGGATGATTCTGAGAATGTTTAAGCGTTCTTCTGACATAGAACTTGACATTTAAAAAAATTCATCTTAGCTTCAAGCAGGTTCAAAATATCAAGTGTGCTTGTGGGTGTTCTACATCAACATGAGCATTGTGGTCACTTTTCAAAGTCAGAATTTATTTCTTTACCTCAGAAAAGGCGTGGAGAAAAAAAAAACACATGTTCTGCAATACTCTCTTTTTCTGATCAAGTTTTGTGACTTAAAGTTAGTTGAGCTCCAGCTCCTAATTATTCAAAAGACACAGTTTGATGAAAGAATATTATTATTTAAGGAATAATAATAATTTTTAAAAAGCCAGACTTGGTTATATTTGCTTTTATTGCAGAAAGAGTATTTTTGTGATTAATTCATGGTTGAATGTATTATTCCAGCTTCCTAAGAGTTAAAGATCCCGAGTGCTTTATTTAGAAAGTGCGCCCAGTTCATTAGGTTTTTATTTTAACTTTGCTTGAACAAAACACCTAGGACTTAATGTCAGAGAGTTACACTCTGTATTTGACAACTTTTCCTGCAGCTTAAGTCTGGACCACACTAGGCACCTTGTCCCTGTTCACTAAGTTGATGACAAAATAGTACTTCCAGCTCTGATATGAAATGTTGAAGGTGTAGCTGTAGTATGTGCTTAAAAGTGAAACTCTGGGAGAGAACTGCTGACTTTATTATGCTTAAAGTGGTGATCATGTTTCCGTGTATTATTCTGACACAGAAAATGTATCAGACAAATGAAGGTAACTATAAAAATCACTCCTTGTCCTTGCTCCTTTTTGCTGCTGCATCTATTGTCAATCACAGATTCCTCAGGATTCTGCAGATTCTGCTTTTTTTCATTAAATTCTGTATGCAATGAAACATCCTACTTATTTAGTAAAAGTACAGTAGTCAGACTGTGCCTTACCAATCGGAGCAGTACCTTCTCTCCACAGCTGGTGGATGGTGAACACACATGATTCTGTTAGACACAGAAGATGTTTAAGTGGGTGGAGGTGAGTTTAGAGGTACTCATTACTCTTTGCCACCTTTCACCTGTGTATTGCAGGACTGGTTTACTTCACTCCACTTTGAGTCAGGTAAGAGCCTCTATTGAAGGGAGACTGAGCCGGGTGGCCATGTACTTGCAGTGCTTGGACAAGCTACAGTCTCCAGACCATAATGACTTGCCTACACATTGTGGTGGGGAAATAAAGCAAAAAGAAAGAACAACTTGGCATCCAAACACAATTTCAGGTAGAACCCTCTATAAAAGGTTCAAGAGCTTTTTAATTTTTTTAATTATTACTATTTTTTAATATCACAGAGAAATGTAAATCAACCTTTTGGAAGGCTCTTTCAGCTCTGTGGTTTGCTTGGGCCTTTTCACTGGTTTTGAGATATGGGAAGGTGAGACTTCAGAATTTTCATGAACCTTAGATTCACTTCCAATATGTGAATGTCTTTAGCAGCAGTATGAAAAGGGCCTTCTGCAAGTTGACCACGTCTTTTGTATTGCCTATAATACCTACCAGCTAGCAGGTGTCATATTACAACTAGTGACCAATATATTATCTATTGAACACAGGGCCTGATAATGCTATGGAGGAAGAATAGGTGATAAATCCATGCCTTGCTTTCATACACGGAAGAGACTGCATATTTTTGTAGTCATATAAATATATATTTTATCTTGGCTATATGGCTCTCATTAAACTGGGGCTCTAATTCTTAGAAAGATGGCAGATCAGATTCTTATTTAAATGCTGCATAAAACACCCAAAATTTCATAAAATTTGCATAAAATTTCAGGATCAGTTAGACATGAAGGAAATATTCATGTGTTCTATTGTGTGGCTGTCATTACCAAGTCACTGTGCAAATATAGTATATTTGGTGATAATTACTTTGTGTGCAGCAGAAACAGATCAGAGACGCTGTAAGGAACCTCTGTGAGATGATGCACTGTCCAGATAGAGTAGCCGGGCCTTCGCCTGTGGTTACATAACGAAGGCTGATATTCTTCTCATAGCCATTTATGTCATGCTTACACCCCTGTCCTGAGTTTCAGACAAATGAGGAACTGTCTTTTCACTTAAGTCCTCTGCTCTAAGGCTTGTGCTTTCTCTGCCTCTGTGTGTGTCCTTTTTTGACTGATAGCCTGATCATTTAGGCAAATGGCAGCAATTAGCTATAGTAAAATTGTGCTCCTCTCAAGTCAGGGTTTGTTCATGACCTAGAAGAAACTGCAAAACCTGTGATGGTAATCAAAGAGTAGCTCTGGCTAGGTTTCTTTTTGAGATACAGGCTTCTTTACTACAAAATCTATTTAAATTTTGTTTGCATTTGATATTTAATACAATATTAATGATCATGTATAATCACATCCTTAATTTTTTTCTTATCATGAAGAAACAGGAAAGTGTCTGTGCTGATTTTGTTAATCTCGCTTTCTGTAGCGACTTGTAGAATTGTACAGGAATGCACTGGGGTGCTCCTTGTTTTGTTTGCGACTTCAAAAGGATCCCAAACCAAAGAACTTCAGGAAGGCACAGTGCAAGGCCACTCATCAGCTACCTTCAGTGCATCTTACATCTGTCAGATTGGTAAGACCATTAGGGAGATAGAAGCTATACTTGCAATATTACAAATTCCGCTAGGGAAGCAGGATTGGTACTAAACAGGCTTGCACTATATTTGGTGCCAGTGCAATTCCACTAACAGCATTATTGTACCTGTAAGCACAGTGCAGGTGTGCCTGTGTGCTGCAGTCATAGCTATTCTCTGAAATATTACCTGTATATACAATAAAAAATAACTCATCTTTAATGATAGCAGCAGTACAAACATAGAGCAAAATATCAGTATTTTGTGTGTGTCATTGTGTGCTGAGGGCAAACCTTCAACAGGTTCTCCTCCTGCCTACCTTGAACGCAATTCAGGTGACTTATTCCAGTAGTGTGGAAACAACAATTTGTAGGGAGAAAAAAACACCTCTCATCCATTTTCCCTGATGCATTAAGCTTCTGAACTTCTGGTCTTTTCACTAGATCTAAAAAGAAGTAGCAAAATTTAAGGTGAACACAGACTTTACAGGTGTAGTTTAGACATGAAATCAGCTATTTCAGATACAAACTTCTTATAATTCGGATCTGTAGCGTTGCCCTGATGACCATCCCTCCCTGAGGCAGGGAAGACCAGCTTGTTGTCATGAGACTGCTCTTGACTTTAGGCACTTCCTGGTCTCTGTGTCCTGACTGCTTTGTGGGTACCTGGGCCAAGTCCTCTAGCCCCCGTGTTTCCCTTATCCTGACTGCAATGCACTACAGCTCCTCGTTGCTTCCCAACTTGTGATTTTCTTTATATAGAAACCAGGGAACTAGGAGAGAAAAGGTACCAGTGAAGATACCATTTTGATATGGCACCATTTTGATATGGATATGCCAGAGTGTAAACAGGGGGGGCTAAGGAACTGTCTTGTGTGATTTTTTTTTTTTTTTTTTAATCAGACAGCAATTGTCAGGCTGGAGTGCTGGGATATGCATTACTGAGTATAATGCAATACCTGGGGAATGGACTACATCTATGCTTTTACATTTATGAATCTGTGAATAATGTGGTGTTTGCAAAAGTGGCAAACAGCTTACATGTACTAAGTGACCTGTTTGTCTGCTTATACACTATGAATAGATAAGATATAGAAACTCCATTTTTTTCGGGCTTGGAGATCTCACAGACAATGCAGATAAGGTTTGTTTGTTTGTTTTGTTTTTGAAACCCTCAGAGTTCTGGTAAGAGTCTGTAGAAATCACTTTATGTGAGTTTCATTTTATAGCAACAGTAGGACCTCTAATATTGGCATACTAGTGCTTCTCAGGTTTTTGTTTATATTTCACTGCAAAAAGGCAATTTCCTCCTGGGTGGAGGAAAGTATTGCTTTTTTCTTCCCTAAACAAAATCTTGAACTCACTTCTGGTGTCTGTGTGTTTAATTTTGGCTGAAAATGAATGAAATTTGGAACTGGGGTTTTATACCCTCATGGTCCATGAGGAGGAAAAGAGGATGATGCAGAGGTAATGGGCATGCGATTTGCCTTCTGAACACAGCACTGTTAATTTGGGAATATTATATGCAGTTCTGATGCTGGATGATACTGGCACATTAGAATAGTCCAGAGGAGTGATGAGAACGATGCAAAATTATGTTTTAGAGCAAGACATTAGAGACTTGCTCAAAAGAAAGAAAGTGGTAGCACAATACTCACCTGTATAAAAGACAAGGTTCCTGATAAGAGAAGACTCCTTTGCCTAGGAATAAGAGATATAGCACAATTCAATGGCTAGAAGGTCAGTCTATGTACGTGTTCTCTTACACCTGTAAGATGCATATTTAGTTTTAAATAGTTCATTGCTAAAATAACTGAGCAAGAAACAGTATATTATCACTCTCTGAAAGGTTCTGAGTAAATTTCTGAGGGATGATATATGTTAGTGACTAATTAGGGCACAATTCTGTGTGTTTTATTTAGCAAATCAGATTAAATGGATGATATCTGAGGAATATCTTTTGCTTGACAGAATACTTGAAAAATAAAAGCCTAGAAAAAGTACCTACCTTAACTGGAAAACTAATTTATTGATTCATTTTACATATCATTTTATTAAGCAAAAAATCTTCATACCTTTTAAATCAGTTTATAAATATAATTTTAAAACAGTATTCTCTAATACTAATATACCAAATAGCAAAAACCAAAGGCCGAGTTTAGAGTAAGAATATTGTAATGTTCTTAACCTTTAGTGGATGATACGTTTGGGGAAAATTAAAGCAATAATGAGTATTTGGTGCTCTTTACCGACACAGATTGTCTCACTGCATTACAAGAGTTGTAGGATTGGACTTGTGGACATAGAGATATTTCATCGGCATTACGGTTTTTGGCAGAAGAATGTGAGAAGTGAGACAATCGGAGAGACAATTATTAGAATACTTTTTTCTTCCAGTACTGATGCCAGTAGAAAAAAGAGATCAAGTTGCAGTCAAAGAATATAACCCAATCAACACTGAATCTTTTTTGGATCATAATTCAGTTGAATTAAAGCAGAGTTTAATAATTTCAGATATGGTATATTAGCAAAAGAAGAAGCTATTACTGCTTTCCAAAAAATGAGAAACATAGCTGAGTACCACCTGTCACAAAGGCAGTACAATGAATCCAGATGGTTATTTATTTTCAGATAGGAAGAAAGAATGGAGAGGAAAAACTGTTGCCAGATTTTTTCCCTTTGTTACTTTCTTGTCTGAATGGCATCTCCAATTAGAGAAGAATAATAATAACTAAAAAATCTCAGGAATATGATATGGGAGCTTTTTGTTATCTCAAGATAGTTCATTTTAACTTAACCTGGATTTTGAGAAGGCCACCCACTAGTTTTTCAACTTCTATGATGAGCTCTATGAAAATAGAATGAAAGGGATTTTGACTGTTTAGATTTTTTTCTGAACCTTGGAAATTAATTTGCAGTTCTATATGAAATACAACCATCTGTAAAAGATTGAAAATAAACTGTCCTTTAAAAGTTCCTTTTATATTGAAAGAAGGAATACTTTTGATGCGTATACACAATATGAACATTAGAAGCTGTGATGTCTATTGAGTGTGTATTCTTATTTATCAGTGTATTTGAGTCTTGAGCTGAGTAGGAACTGAGAGGGTGCAAACTGATCCAACCCCAGTCCTTCCATTGTCTGACTGCGAATCCCATGTGAAGTTGTTCACTCTGCTGCTAAAATCTACTGGCAACCTTGTGAGGTCTGACAGAGTGCAGTTTTCTTTTGGAATTGTGAAGACAGGGGAAATATCAGAGCCATAAATGACTGAGTTAGGCTTCAAGCACTTCTCTACAAATGAGACAATTTTAAATTGTGCGAGCAGTTCTTTTTTAGTTTTGTAACTAGCAACTATGTGGTAATGTAGAGTGTACTCTTGCCTAGCAGTGTTTTTGTTACTGTCTTTTCTTCTTCTTCTTTTTTTTTTTTTTCCTCCAATCCATCCTGGAAGAGTGACTCGTATAATTTATGGGTAAGATGGGAGGTAAGCCAATATACTCAGGATCTCCTTCTAGAACAGGAATTACATTTGGAGAAATAGCTTAAATGAAGAACTTTTTTTAGACTGTAGCTTTATTTTGAGCACAAAGTGAAAATTGACAGAAAGTTGTGACAGTAAAAATAGAAGCGATACATGGCCAGTAAGTGATATGGGGCTTCTATGACAGCTTTTATGCATATTTATGAATATATACATACAAATACTATAGTAGTATGATATATACCCTTTGGAACAGATGTTAAAGAACAAAAATGCTATTCAGTGGGGTTCAAAAACATTGACCCCAATTCAGAAGAATGAGTTCTGGCTCACTGCTGGCTGAAGAGGGAAGAGATAATGTTAGGAAGAACAAAAGCCAACTTTTGTCATCCTTATTTTCTTCAGAAGTTTGACAGGCAGGGCTCAGAATAGGTTCTGACCTACATTCAGAACTTTATCAAACAATAAAAATACCCCCCTCTCCCTCTTGTCAAAAGTTTGAGTTTTATGCTGTAAACCTAAATTTAGAAGCCCTTGTTCTCTCATTTATGTGCTGCATATGTGCATTAGCGTAAATTGTAATGTGCTACCTATGCATATATGTGTAAAGAATATATGTGTATAGCCAAAGTTAGTCTGGCATAAATGTTTCATAAACATGGACTTCACTAACATAGCCTAAGTATTCTTAAAGTGTTAAAACTTGAGTGAATCTGCATTTCATAATTTCACAATACCCGTTCTTGCATTGAAGTTCTCAAATCATCCATGACTTGAGAACCTCCAGTAAAGTTTTTTGTTAGCTTTCATGTGTAGCACATCATAAAAATATGACCAGGTTGTATCCTAAAGACTCAAACTGAATGGAGACACTGAAGGCTGGCCTAGCTCAGCATTTTAAAGCTAACATCATCTTTGGGGAGAGAGGCTCTCTTGAGCTAGCTTGGGGTGGCTCTGCTACTGTGGTAGTGACACTGCAGAAGAGAAGATCACTGAGCACGAGCAGACTGTGTCAGATACAATATTCAAAGGAGGCACTAAAAGGGAAAGTGGAATTCATATTCAGTTTTTAAAAATTGGAGAGTGTCTTATATACATGTTTGTATATCACCTAAGTATCTCCTTGCTCTGTAAGACATTCTGACAAAGGTTCAGTGCAAAAACAAGTTAAATGATTCTGACTGTTGATGGCCCATTCAGGAAAGCATCTGTGGCTTTTGTAAAAGGTGCTTGTGATCTTGATCCTGTTTCTCCACTGTGAAATGTTTGTATCGCAGGAATAGCATCACGTATGCTCTAAGCTAACACCCTTCCCAACAGTTTTGGGAAAATCCAATTTGTTCTTCCTCTTAATCTCAGATGTGTACATGTGAATGAGTGTGTTGGAGAGTAAAATATGTGACAATACCATTGGGCTCAGTGGACTGCAAAACCTTATTTAAAAAGAAAAAAATAATCTCCTGAACAATTTTGAGATATTTAGGCAGTGAAGACTAAAGATACTTACTAAAGTTCATTGGAATATCTATCTCTGGACTGAAGGTTTTCAATCTTACAGGTTTCACAAGCAATATATTCGCTTAAAATCTTACTGAAAAAAGAAAATAACTTTAAAACACATACCAAGCATCATCATGATGTTTACAGCTTAGTTATAAGCTCTTGCAAGTAGGGCTTTCCTGTGCAAATGCTGACACAGCCTTACCTCTAGTGACCTGAATGCCCTGCTGCGTTAATTACTGCAGCTCAGGAAACACGGTAGAGAAATAACATGTCTCTGTCCGGGGTTCTGGATCGCAGTGTCCTTGGTCTTTCTGTAGAGCGTAACATGGAGGGACCGCTTTGTACACGGCCCAGATTCCCAGGTGTCAGAAACGGGTCCCTTCTTCATAAAGGTCATCTTTTACTCACTTTTTCATAGTATTATCTTGCTAGTTTTGGCATGGCTGATGACGAAGACTGTAAGTTTTCAGACTCATCTGTCTTGCTGGGCAGTATTGGACTTACGTCCTTAGCATTAAAAGCATTGTAAGGCTCGGATGTCCTTGCGCTGACTTGAGTAGCCACGTCGGGCTTTGATGACTGCTTGTGCAGCTCACTGGGCTTTAGGTACGGCTCAAAGGTAGACTAAGGGGAAGCTCCATGTGCAGCAGGCTGGGCTGATAAAGCTGGGCAGGGGCGGGGGGAGTGTGTGTTAAATTGCTATTAAGTGAATTTTATCCAGATAGTTTCCAGGCACATTTTTGCAAGGTGCTGCTGGAAGGGAATTGGAGGGTAGTGCTGTTGGAGTGGGACCAACCTCCCTTGGGGAACAGCACCTAGGTACTGCCTGAGGACACAGGTCAAAGCGTGGCAGGCTCTCGCAGGGGCGCTGAGTTTTCCAGTGCTCTGATGATGCTGATTAGCAGGAGCTCAATGATTTTTTGACCCAGCGCTAATTGTCCTGCCCTGAAACATCAGTGTTGGGGGGCTGAGGCCAGAGCGGCGCGTGCAGCCTCCAGCTCTCGCCGCTGGCCGCAGGGGCGCCCGGCG
>NW_010584751.1:0-39032 GCF_000705375.1 Tinamus guttatus | reverse complement strand
CGGCACCTGCCCGCGGGGGAGGCTGCGAGCACGGGCAGCGCAGGCTCTGCCACCCAGCAGGGTCCTGTGGGCTGCTCTGGGGTAGACCTGCTCCCTTCCCGAGATTTGGGCTGTCTCTGAAGGTCCCTGGCTTTCCCACTGGCACATGCAGTGGAATTTGTTAGATCTCTCTGTGTGTCTGGGCTTTGCGCTGCGGTGTCGCAGTTCCTGGCGCGCCAGCATGGAGCTGGTCATCTGGGGGGTTCCTGTCATTGCTGGGTACATGGCGCGCCACAGCGTCACTGCACAGTGGCAGTTGGGCAGTGGTCACCGGCAGGCTTGGAAGGGATCAATTGGTGCGGTCCTTGTCATGCTGTTAAATGACCTTTCCTCCCTGCCTCCCTCAGCCAAGGCTTTGCCAGTGCTCACAGGATTTATGTGTGGGTGTCCCATTCGACCAGCTCCTGAGAGTCTGTTTGTGAATGGAGGCTCCTGCCTTGTGCTGGAAAATGCCTGCCCTGGGGAAGGGAGAAGTGTCTCATGTGCACAGACAAATGTACTTATACGCACACACCTCCATAGAAACATAGCACATAGGTTTGGGGAGGCTTCTCTGGCTCTTGAGGTGGTTCTGGGTTAGCACAACAGGCTACGCAGTGTTGACAAAGCTTGAACGAGGCAGAAGATTCAGCTGCCGTAAGTTGCTAAGAGGCGCTCGTGGCAACAAGCCTGCGTATCACGGGGGCTGCTCTCCTCACCGCGTTGTCGATGTGGTCCATTTTGTGATCTGCTGGCAGGCGGTGACACACCAGGAGATTATTTCTGGCATTTCATTTCTCCTTGTGTCAGGGACAGTCTCTTGTTTGCTCTCTGGACACCTTTTATGAATCCTAATTCCTATTATGTGCTTACTGTTTCTGACACTGGGTTAGACTAAGTTCCCCATCTTTCTCACTGACAAGACTGTTTGCCCAGTTCCTTTCCTTTCAAAGACAATTTGGCGTAAAGCCAGCGTCCATCTCTAGATCACTGATTCCCTGAAGGATTGTCCTCTGTGCTTTATAACACCCTGGTAGCTCCATGCACTCGCTGTACGTATGTGAAGTAGGGAAGGGAGATTTGTGCTCTGCACTGTATTTCTGTAGCGTGTGCCTTCCTCCATCCTTTTCGTTTCCTCTTGTGTTTCCGAAAGGACCTTGGCAGGTGAACAAGGTGCCCTGCTTTGCAGGCATGGCATCAACAGTAACAGCACTGCTCATCCACTCCAGACACTTCTGCTGTATTTTCTTTGTACATCAAGTATTATAGCATATAAAAGTGATTAGAGCCCCTCATATGGTAAGAAAGGAAGGGCTTTTGTATGGTGGGAGTCTTGCTGCCTGGAGTCATGACAGAGCTGAAGGAGCGGGAATTAGTGCTGCATTAAGCACTGCTAGATTAGAAGATAAAACACAGTAGTACCTTGAGAGTACTTCTGTTTTAGGGATCAGTCTTCATCTTGACTGGAAACAAATGCAAACAGGAATCCAGCTACAAATGAATACTTAGCTGAATTTAATGGATTCTGGGCATAAAGCAAAAGGCTCAAAGCTGAAAAAGGTGTTTCCTTTATCATTGCCTTTGGTGTATGCAACAGAGTTAATCAACTTTTTGTGAACTATAATACATGGTAGGTAATATTGGGGAAAAAGTAATTACTTGTAGTGAAAAGATAGCAAATGTAGTTCTCAATTTTATCTTGTGGTAATGTTTAGAGATTGCAAAACCCCAATAAAATTTCCCACCAACAACACAGTGTGTAAAGTAGAATTTATTTCTGTTGTAGTGTAGTCATAGGCTAGCATTGATTTAAAATATGAGCTTTTAATTAGAAAAGCTCAATGATGAAATGCACTATTACCTGGGTTTTTGAGGAGTTAGCTGAAAGTAGGTTTCCCTCTGCACTTTTCTTGCCAGATTTTAGAAATTGTTCCTACACAGCTGTAGCACCTTTCTTTGAAATGATGCTGTTTTTTTTCCCCCCCTCTGAAGATCTGGAGAAGATCATATGACAAAATTTGTCAATTGTCTAAAAAAGAAATACTGTAGAATACAAAAAGGAAATTTGCACATGCAAAAATAATCAACTATTCTTGAAAGCACTAACATGTTAGCGTATGTAGTGAATGATAAAAACACAATGTATTGAATGTAGAACTATATGATTAAGGAAATGCTCATTCTTGTGCTTTTTGTATAATTATCTAATGTCTTATCAGTCATTAAGTGTGTTTTTTTTTTTTAGTGTGATTATTGAGAGTACTTTAAAAGATTTGTGAGTAATCAAAAGATCACCACAAAGTCATTATTTGTTTACAAAAATAGGAAAAATAATGTGTACATCTTCTCTACAAAGACCTTTTATTGCTTCCTGTTCAAGGATCAGGTATATACCTGTATTCTTCATTACATGTAAAATATCTTGCAAGCTATTACTTACAGATACTTAATATCAAAAGTTGTTTTTAAATTATTGTTTCCCTCTGTTAGGGGTTCTCTCTATTGGTATTCAAAATAGTTTTTACTTGGTGGAGGTTTGATGCTTCTGATATAAGGAGTGCACATGTTTACGTTAAGAGTTTGCACAGAGCTTTCCTCTGTTTTTTAAAGGCATTAATATCAGTAAAACCAATGTACATAAAGCCAAATTGACCTCCTTTCTGTTCTAACATCAGATTCTAAATGTTCCTCTTCCAATCTTTTAAAATTCGAAGGGCAATTTTTTAAAAGCCAGTAGATGTAAAATTTTGAAGCATGATATTGTTGACATTGTTACAATGTGTCCATAGATGCATATAATGCCTATGTATGTACTGTGCTTACGGGTAGACATTGTTTATATCCAGGACTCTTGTACTGCTGGAAGTGGTACATAGTTACTACTACGAAGGCCTCAGTACGTAGGAGAAAGGGAATAGCAAGATCTTGGGTAGTAACTATTTTTGATGTAGCAGGTGAGTGTGGGAAGCTGCTCCCAGTAACAGGCCACATTCTTCTGCTTTCGTTAATGCTGTGTGTGACCTGCAGCGAGACTTGCAGATTAAATATATTTACTCATTATGAGAATGGATGACAGAGCCTGACCCAACACTTTGCATAGCTGTGCTAATTTCCAGTTCGCTTATTGTAGTGATAGTAAAAGCAAGTGTATAGAGACTATAGGAGTTCTGCAACTCTCCTGGAAAATTACAGGGGCACTATTACGTTTTCAAGATGAGACTACTGAGATAATACTACCATTGAAAATAAAACCCCAAAACCTAATTGCAAGTATAAATTTAGAATTGATTTGGCTGTTTTCTTTCTTACTGTTTGATTCCAAATTCTGAGTGAAAAAATCAGCTTTTTTTTTTTTTTTTTTTTTTTTTTTTGAGAAAATGCTGGAATGAAATGAAGTAACAATCAAGGACACAAATATTTATTATTATTATTATTTAAAGAATATATGCCAATGTAATGATTAAAATAGATTTCTCAGAATTATATGGCATGCTGTGGTGTTCCTGTTTAAGAACAGCTTGATCTGTATTTGTCAAAAAATGAAAAACAGTCTGAATACTGGGTGGAAAGCATCAGCATTGACTGTAGCTTAATGAATTTATGGGTTGAGGTCTTCCCACAGTTCCTACTTCTTAAATAGATAAGTTTCCAGTTTATTTTGCTAATAATTTCATGTTCCCTTTCCACTTTTTCCTTTTTAAAAATAGAGACTCATTCTAAATGTAAAACTTTAATTGCCACCTGCTTCTTCTTCCTTTGCCATTGTACTTCTTAGATAAGTTTTTTTTACAGCTTTTGTGGATGAGAAATTGTAAGCAGGTGAGGGAAACTTAGTCATCAATCAACTCAAGCAATCAGCCAAATCTGAATAACTGAAAACTCTGGAAAGAGAAGGTTCCTTTTGTTTAAGTAATATATTATAACATAGATATTCACTCTTGTACTGTGTTCAAAAAATATCATGGAACTACATAATAATAATGACATTTTATTTTACAATATATTATATAATGGCAAGTAATGGAGGAGAGCATCTATTCAGTGCAATTTTCAGCGTTGGAGAAGTTTAGAAATTATTCTCATGAAACAAAAAATAAGCTCTGAATACTTGACGATGATTAAACTCTGCCACATTTCTGCAAAGTTGTTGATGAGCATAGGTTGTGAGTCAAGCAAGATAAAAGTGAAAGCAGATGATAAAGGTTCTTGCTAGAAAACAAGGGAAGAAGTGTCTGAAGAAAAGAGGAAGCTGCAGGATGAAATGAAGGTAAAATTGTGGTTGTGAAAACATTTGCACAAACTTGGTGAGCAAAGATTCTAGAATTACATTTATTGTGAGCACATTCAAAGAGTATATTAAAAAAGTACCATTCAACAGATTGTGTGATTGCAAGCATACCTGAGTGAATCAAACTTTGTAAAAATGTATTGGCGTTGCTATGTGTTATTTTCTGCCTATTTTAAAACAATTTTTTGCATTTGAGTACCATACTACTTTTGAATTTACTTCTGCAAAATGTTGAGCTTAAACATTTCATCTTAAACTCCTTCATGGAGTCCTGTTGGCTTTTGAAAGAACGTAGGAGTCTTTTCTGCATCAGCGTGGCTGCAGTGACAGAAGCAGAGACGTTCCGTGACTAATTTCACCGGGGGCAATTGCTATGTAGCTGTCACTCAAAGATGCTGGCAGGTATTGCGCATTTGTGTTGCTTTCTGGAGAGCGGTTGGAATAGTTTTGCAGCTTTTCATGGAAATATGTGATAAATGTGGGCAAAATACCATAAATCAAGAAAATCTGATCTGAAGTCACTGATTTAAGGAATTGTTCAAGATATCAGCCCCTAATAGTGTTAGATGTGCTCTAGATGCATTCACAGTCGCTCAAATATGTAAGGATGGAGGGGAAAAAAAAACCCCAAACAACGACAACAAAAAAAGCTATTAGATTCTGGCAAAAACAGGAAAAAGGAAAAAACACCTTCAACTGTACTTAGAGTTGAGCAAACTGTGTTATTAAATTCAACTGGGAATGTTTTTCCTGGAATGGAAGGTCATATGCACATGTAAACTTCCTTTGACAGATGGACGTGTACCTGGGCTTTATTTTAGAAGTAGGTAAATCTCAGCAAGAAATTGATTGTGTGTCAGATGTCTCCCGGTGAAACACTGAAAACTCTGTGGTAGTAGTGAGTGATATTACGGGTGTTTAAGTTATCAATAAGAAATAAAGATGCAGTCAGGGAAATTGTGGGAATAGTACTCTAGGATTTTTTTGTTTTATGCTGCTGACTGGTAGCTTTCCCGATTTTTTTTTCTGTAGAGATTCGAAGAATTAAATTCATGTAAAAAAAAAATGGAAAAAATATATATTTCAGAAATATTCTGTCTCAGGCATCTAAATTTTAGGGTCCAGGAAAATGCAACTGGTAAATTTGAATGATTGGACTTGAAAGTGTAGAATAAAAAGCTGCATCATCTTAAAGTGGTTCGGATGTGGACTACAAAGCAGATACTTCCTTCTTAAAATTGGAAATTTTTAGAAATAAAGAGATTAGCTTAACCACTTGCTTTTGCTTTGCATAATTCTCTGTTTAAGGCACTTCTTTTTAAAAGGAGGAGGATTTTTGCAATACTTACTTTCTTGCTGCTTGCGTTGTAGGGCTTTGATGACGGACTGTCGGTTCTGACAGCTTAGTGGCTTCAACTTTCTATTCTTAGCTTTCCAAAGCTCTAGTACACACCATATACACGCTCATTATATGCTGTAGTCAGTACAAATGAGGCAAACCATGTCTTGCATCATCAGCACAGCAGTATTTCTTGTCAGTAGAGCAGAATATCTCACTGACTCTTCAGATGTGTTACACGGCCTGCAGTCTCTAAACTAGAAGGAGCATAACTATTTTTTTTTATTCAAAAAAAATGCTTGTTGTAGAAGTCTGACTGGTGCGTACATCATTGTTGCATATGGGAACTGCTGTAACAAAGGATTTTTCTTCTAATTTTCTAATATCTGCAAAAATGCCAGAATCGGTTGCTACAGTCCAAGAAAAGGACAGATACCGTATGCAAAACTCAGAAGGCCTCCACAAATAAACAGCTTTTGTGGCAGAATTGCAATATATAGGTCTTGGGAGTGTTTAAGAAAGCGGTGTTTGCACCCACTTAAAATCCCATGGCTTCCTTGAGATGTTACATGGAAACAGATATATACCTTGCAATCAATATCAATCTGTCAGGAGAGCTGACCACCCCCTCCCTCATTCCCCCAAATCTCAAAGCTTCTCGATTTTCCCCATTCTTGTCGGCTTCCCTGCCCTCCTGCCACTTAGTAATTTAGAAACTTTGTAGTAAATGTCTGAGAAAACTTAGTAGAGAAGACTAGTAGACACTTCTTAAAGCATTTTTAAAATACAAAAAAAGAAATGTTTAAGTGAAGATAATGTTAGTGAAATCATTATGAAAAAGAATAGGACAGGTGCCATCAAGATATTAGTTAAAACTTCACTAAGTAGTTTTTAGTTTGATTTTTGTTCTGTGAGCATTTTGGGCAGGAGCAGTCCAGTCTTGTGAATGTTTATGTCACTTGCAGGTCTTGGGTAATGCAACACAGCATGTGCTTTGATGAAGCTTACAATGTGGACTCTGAAAAAGTCTGAAACACCAGTAGTGTTCTTGTTGTAAAACCAATTTTTTGAGCTTAAAATCTATGAATCACTACTTCAGAAGCAATTCTTTTACCTGCTCTGTTTAAAGGAACTTGTCTCAGCATAAAAATTCTGGGAATTTTGAGAAAACAACTCTTGGTGATTCTTAAACTATTAGGGTTGCTAGCTATTGTGCTGTCCAGAACTCATATCCTTTGTTTTTGTCCATCTGTTCTCTCTTGGGTTGAGTGCCAAGCCTGGCTATGTAAAAAAAATTACCGTGAGGTAGGCAGCATCCGAACTTCCTCTTGTGTTTCTCTAGTCGCTTTTAAGTTTCTCTGACCTTTCAGAGATGTATAGCCTTTTCTGATATTCTGCTTGTCATTGCTGAGAACAAAGTCCAGAAGTTATTGCAATGTGATTAAGGTGCCTTAGGGCTCATTGTGCTCTTTGATTATTGGTTTAGGCAAAAACTTGTGTGCAAGTTTAGGTAAAACACCTGTTGGGTTGACGGTTGTGTTCTGCAAGGGCACAGGGAGTGCTGGTCCGTGACTGCCCACCTCAGATGCTAGGACATTACAAATATCAATAACACATTTCTTTTTTATTGGGTTAATTGCAAACAAATAAATTTCCAACAGTCCAAGCATAATAGTATTTCTTTCTTCTCACTGGTTTGTTATTCTGATTGCTCATGGAAATTGCTGAGCTATTACAGGATAAGCATTATGACTGGAGTTGCATCACGTACATACTGTAAGAGTACAGCAATTATAAATTATAATGGACAGAATTAAAATACTTTTTAGTATGTGCTTTTGTTTCTGAAATCTGTCTTTTAGTATGATATAATAAATAATTTTCTTGATGTAACAAATAGCAAATTTTATGGTCCAGGGAAGTGCTGTTTTGTGGAAATGTAGTTAAAAAATTCTAGATGATTATAAATAATCTGGTTTGCTAGAATGACTAGATTACTAGAATATTGTAATCCGGGGGCTGTTATACTGTAATTAAAAGACTGTTATGTTTTAATTATAGGATTTCAAATTTGTCATTTCATAAGGATTGCATAAATGTTTACGTAGACCTTTAATCATAAGAATATGTATAAAAATAGGCCTGGAAAGGCTGGCTTGAACAATAACAAAATAACTGCAAACTGTAATACTGTATTGTTAATGCTTTTACAAATATTAGTAAATCATTTTATCAGTGAAAGAATGGGCTTATTTCTTCTAGAGAAACATTTTATGTAAAGAAATAATAATGAATTAAAAATATCATGAGTAATTTTAGGGACACTATTTCAGTTGGAACCTGACTGATTTTTTTCCATATTAACATTCAACATTTTTAAGCAGGTTTTCTTAAATGCTAAGAGAGGCTCTGTGTGTTTTCATATGCATATATAATAAATATGAAAATGTTAATTCAAAAAACAAATCATGCTTAATGTACTTGTTTTAAACTTCATTCACATTCATGCATGCCCACACAAATACACGCATATATAAATATATGTATATATAAGAAGATATGTTTCATTAGAATGAATGCACTTTTATTTCTACTTGGTGGCATGTATTCAGCTGAATATTTTCAGTTTCCGAGAAATACAAGATTGAATAAATTTTTCTCAAGTGTCCATATTAGTAATTCATCGTACTGGCATCAAAACTATGAGAAGGTATGTGTTGCAAATATATTGTAAAGCCTGTTTTTAGAAGTTTTTTTGAGTTCATTTTTTTTGCAACAAAATTATATTTGTTTATGTCTTATAATTAGATATTAGATGTGGCCAGGAATTTCTGAAAGTAACTGGTGTTCTGGTACCCGTGGTGCTCCATTTGAGTGAGTGAAAACTGGGCTTTGTTTTGAGATGGCCAGTGCCCAGCAGCTCCTAAGGAGCTTCTTGGAGGCACTGAAATCCTGACCGAGATTTATGAGGGCCTGCTGACCCTCACAGCTCCTCCTCCTTTTCTATGAGAGATGACTCTTGTCTGGTGCCTTGAAAGTGACACCATGACAGTGATTCCTTCAAGTCTCAATTTTAAAGTGCTCTACTTTAAATATTTTGGTTGGTTGGAAAAGAAATGCAAGCTTCTATCATTTGGAAGTGCTGAGAGTACAAACACATTACCAGCATGTGAAATTCAACATATGCATGTGAATTGTGAGATGAAAGTAAAGAGCAAGAAATAAAAAAAGACCATTCAATCTCAAATCTTTATTTTCAACTTGTGATCTTCTGAGTTTTGCAATCTTGTAGTTTTAACACCAAACTTTGGTAGCACTAGTGGAAATCTTGCTCTGTTGGCAGTGGACTCTTGTGGACCTGGAGCGGGTCAGCAAGCCTGGGCTCTAGTTAAATTCAGTAGTGAGGAAGGTGGAATTGTGCTCTGCTCTGCTGGCTCATTCTCGTTTCTCACCATTAAATGAGTCCTCTGAATATGGGCATCCTCATGGATTTGCTGTCCTCCTTCCTGAGAGCAGCTCCTTTGCTGAATCTGCGGGGGTTGGTTAATTTTATTGCTGTGCCTATGTTCCCAGACCTGATTTTATAATCCAGGTTGCTTTCGAGGAGGTGGAAGAATCACTGTGTTTGGCTCAGCAATTTATAGGATACAGCTCAGCGGGACATACAAAGTATTTGTCTTTTACAATGGTCAAGCAACTGTGTTTATCTATAAAACTGTGTTTTATAGATTTAATTATGAACTTCAGAGGAAGACACAGGGCTGCTGTTGGGCCAGGGACGATTGCAGAAGAAACTGCTGAAGGATGCCCTGCGCTTCTGGCTGTTGTGTTGGTGACGCACCTTGACACAGGATTTGGCTTGGTTGCCAGGTGTGAACTGATGGGTGCTAGATGGTATCTAGTGCATCTCTGGGCTGCTAATTTGCACATGTTCTGTGCAACTTTATTATATGTTCTATTTAGGCAAGCAAAGAAGCTAGACATCTGAATGATGAGAGCATGAAGCTCCTGTAATGTGCAAACAATTTGGAGGACTTAAAAAGTCATTGTTTTCAAAAAATCTGGTTTTGCTGCTTCTGTCTTTGGATGCTGAACTTGAGATAAGTTTTTGTTTTCCATTTATTTTGCCTTTTATCATAGGGGAGTCCAGGTTTCCAAAATCAAGGCAGCATAGTAAAGCACACTCAATGCGTTCTTTTTTTTTAATAGAACATGAACACTTAACATATTGGAAACTCAGCAGCTTTTTTATTCCTGATTCATTTGTGAGTACCACTGTATTCAAAATTAATGGTCACTGTTTGGCATATATGCTCAAATGGATTGAGAAAGATGTGAAAACAGGTTTCCCCCTATATTGCTGCAAATATTTAAAAATAACATTTAAAAAATCATGGGAGAGTTACAACGATAAAGATTGAATACAAGTATCTGTAGAAAATAGATGATTGTGAAACGTTTTCCATGGAGAACAGGATATCAACAGATATAATGCTGAAATACGGATAAGAAAGAAATAAAAGAATTAAAATATTCTCTATATCAAGATTAATTTCTCAATTTTGAATTCTGTTTAGCTGAGAAATCCTGCTTAAATTTTATTTTAAAGTTTAATGCTCAAGTTGAAATATGTGGGCTTAAAATTATCTCACAATTTAAACAAATATTTCAGTCTCAATCTCTAGATTTGTATCTTACCTATAAAAAAAATTTTAAGGAATGTTCAAATGTAGGAGTTCTCTGTATGTATTTTGATTAATTTGGCCAAATTTTACTCATGAAGGTGCAATGCATTGTAGTGTAATTGAAACCAGTGGAATTGATAACAATTAATATTAAAAATGTGAACATGAAATTTTACTGTTTCTGAGGCTAGTAGTATATTAGTTTTACATACACAGACATGTAATAGCATCCAGCTTGCATATGTTGCCAACTTGGTCTTTTTCATTCTTGTTTCTCCTTGCTTCTTTTTTTGGTT
This sequence comes from Tinamus guttatus, assembly GCF_000705375.1. The sequence continues at coordinate 28,406 of NW_010584751.1, read as the reverse complement.
CTCTGTCACTTTGTCCGTGATGCCCTGTGCTCGACAGCAGGTTGTCACTGAGCGTCGTTGTGCGTTCGGTTCTGTACAGTATCGGTTCTCAAATCCCAACACCTCCACAGCCTGAAATTAACTAGAAGCGCAGGATCCTCATCATAGAGTTTTGTGCTGCCCCAGCTGTCTGCACTTTCCAGCAGCTGAAGAAAGACTGAGCTTCTTGCAGGTGCGTGTGATGGAGCCTGATAGCTCCACTCAGAATTCATTTGCCCTTGAGAGTCCAGCTAGGCACTGAAAAAATCAAGAAAGCATTTCTTCCAAAAATACCCATGAAATATAGTAGAGGAGATGAGATCCACTAAATTAACAGGATTTGTACACAATTTTTCAAAGACATTTAGCCACCAAAGATAAGATTAAGTTCCTAGTGAGAAAAGCCTGCATCTAGGTTTAACACCTTTGTTTGATGGATTTCAACTCCAGTTGATTTTATTAAGCATTAGATTCTTAAGCAGCCTCTCTGATTGCTAATATTCAGGGCCTGCATGTTTAAGTATGCAGATAAGTCTGTCATGATAAAAAACAATTACATTTTTTTTTAATTCAGGTAATATGTGATTGATTAAGAAAAGATTTTTTTCTGTAAGTGCAAGATCTTTTTTGATTCATTTTTCTTGCTATGTGAAATTTAAACGCCACTATTATATGTTAGTTAAATGTCAAATGTAACATTAATATGTAACATTATGCACTTTACTTAAATATGAAGTTTCATTGACAGTCTTCAAAAATAATTTAAAAAAAACCTAGCAATTAAGAAATGTCATGATTTTCTGCCAAAATAATTAGTGTTATACTAACCAATGAGAATAGATCTCTTTTTAGGAAAATATAAAAAAATCTATATGTAAAACAGGATTGAAGTAGGCTATATATTCTATAACTTTTCCACAAGCTAATTTAAAAAATGTTTGTAACAATTTCATTTTGAATTTGATCTGCTCTGCCTAGGGCTAAGTACAACAGGGCAGAACATGTACAGAGAGCTACACAGGCAAATGCCTGTGGCAAAGTCTGCTGTACATTTGGTTAGTCAAATGCTTAAAGATGCTTGTTTCTCTGGGTACCTTTTAGCTTACATTCGCTTCAGCAACGAAGAATCTGTTCTCAAACTAAACTTTCTTTGTGATCCCTCTAATAGGATACTTTCTGCTGACTGGTTTTCATTTAAAACAAAAATGTTTTCTCATTTGCTTCTGTGTGTCTGGAAAGGTGTAAGTCAGAAGTGAGCACAGGCTAAAACAAGGAGGCATTCTGGAGTATCCTTTCCACTGCTTGAGAACATTTGAATCACTAGATTATCCATGGATCAGTATGTCAGTCTTTTTAAATTTTCAATAATTAGCATGTGTGTTTCGTAATTCTTTTTCTCTTACGGAGAAGAATCACAGAATGATCGAGGTTGGAAGGGACCCATAGAGATTATCTAGTCCAACCCCCCTGCTCCAGCAGGGACACCTAGAGCACGTGGCACAGGGTGGCATCCAGGCAGGTTTTGAAGAGTGCCAGAGAAGGAGACTCCACAACCTCTCTGGGCTGCCTGATCCAGGGCTCTGTCACTCTCACAGTAAATAAGTTCTTCCTCATACGGAGCTGGAACATCCTGTGGTTCAATTTACACCTGTTACCCCTTGTCCTGTCACTGGCCGCCACAGAGAAGAGCCTGACCCCGTCCTCCCTACAATCACCCCTCAGATACTTGAACGTGTTGATCAAATCTCCTCTCAGCCTTCTTTTTTTCCAGAATACTCCAGGTGTGGCCTCACCAGAGCTGAAGAGAGGGGCAAGATCCCCTCCCTTGACCTGCTGGCAACACTCCTTATCATTAAGGAAGAGGAACAAAGGGCTTTTCCCACAACCGAACAGTTCTGACAATGGTACAACATCAGGGGAACTCTTACTGTAAGGATAACTTCAATACGGACCGGTTTATATGGACTTACTTAGCTTACTTACTTAGCTGCCTTTGTAGGAACTGGGCTCTTGTACTTGCTGCCCTACATGTGAAGGGACCAAAGGAGACCTTAACTTGCTATGAAGGGGGGAGAAATTCCTGCATGTAGTAGCTGTGGCAACAGCAATTGGGTACAGCAATTCAAATTCCAAATTTCTACTGGCCGTTTGAACAGGGAAGAGACTCTCCTCCCAAAATCCATCACCTCTCTCTGGGAAGAATGGCCTAGCAACCAACAAGGCAAAAGGTAAAGGTTTGCAGGATTGCTTATAAGGCATTCAGGCATCTTGAATTTGTTGTTTTACGCTAGCACTGTGGGAGTATCAAGTTAGGCCAAGTTACTAAGATGCAAATCTACAGGACATTCACAAATTCAGAAGACTAATGGACTGTGCAGCTTCTAACCTTCTATCTAATCAAATAATATAAAAGTGTTTGTATTTCATGTAAGAAGAAGCAAAGGGCCCACAATCTTAAGTAAGATAAAGGCATTCTAAGGAAGAACTTGAGGAACACAGGGAGCACTGGATAAATGCAATTTTTGAGACTGCATTGAGGGAGATGGTATGAAACACATACTACACTGTTCAGAAAAAAGACAAGAAAAAATTAAGATAAATTGGGAAGAAATCTGCAGAACATGAAAGCATCAGGCAGGCAATACACCAAAGGTTTGAGAGTAAGGAAGGCCCCACATGGGCAACTGCCACCCTGGTTTCTGCCTTCGTTGTCCTAAACTAAATCCCTGAAAGTGTTAAATTGCCAGCTCTATCCAGAGTCACCAAATAATGAACTCACTAGACCACAGAACCACACTCACCAGCATGAAAAATTCAGAAATAAGAAAAATGTTTTTGTCCTACTTTCTTGCTGTTAATTTTGGATATCAAAGCAAGTAACAGGAGAAAGTACTTCTGGATCTGAACGGAAAAAGGGCCACATCACATTGCCTAAGCAATTTCAAAATTGCTATTATAATTTGTTCTAATGTTTGCAAAATGTCTTATTTTGGGGACTACTAATAAACATAAGAATAAAGGTAGAAGAAATATAGCTACTGTATTCACTTAAGGCATGGGTGTCTGCTTTCAGTGTCTGTCCAGTAACTGCGAGAAGACTTGAAGACAAGTCACCACTTGCAGGGTGACTAACTGAGCCATCACTGTGGATTGTGGCTCGACCTGCTAGTGGGCCTTTGGAGTACAATGGAGAAGAAAAGATTATTGGTGCACTGCAAAGGTTTCATAATGAATTACATGTGGGTTTAATTTTTTTTCTTGTTAGTTCCCCTAATTAATTTATTTTTAATTCACTACACTTTGTCCATTTTTCCAGCATAGTATGTGGGTGTTTTCTATAAATGCCTATCTGTAACATTTTTTATTATTTTTTTCTTTACGGTCTTTAAAATATCTTTCTGCGGGCAGGATTTTATAAAACAGGGGATGTTTAGTGTTAAGAGTATTATTTTTAGAGTAGAAAGGCTTTACTTAAATAAGATCACTTTGTGGATTTTCCTAAAGGTGCTGGATTTGGCTGACCTGCTTAGGAAGTTCATTCTAGCACCAGCTTCTCTCCAGCAAAAAAAAAAATTCTGCCTACTTTCTGCAAATGCTCTGTGATCAGCATTAAGTGCATGGTAAAGGCTTTGCAGCGCTCACAGATTGTTGTTCAGTCTTTGATGTATGTGTACTCGATTTGATTATGTTCAGAGCCTTCAGTTAGAATTAGAAATTGATTGTGAATCTGTTGGAAAACTTGATTATGGACCTGGGATGCTCAGAGTGTCTTAAATGAGGAAGATGATAAAAAAACAGAAAGCTAACCAAATTGACCAATAATAATAATAAAAAAAAGGATGGCACCAATGTATAATCAGTTGCAATGAGTTAGAGTAAGCTATCTGGACAGAAAAATATCAACAGTAGTCAAGTTTTGAAAAGGAAGGAAGGAAATAATATCCAAGATAAGCATGTAAAAAATACATTAGTATCATGTTCTTTTTTTTTTTTTAACATATACAGTGATTTTTGAGTTTCATAATTTGACACCAGTTTAATGATTACAGTTTTGAAACAGAAATGATACATTGAATTGATAATAATTTCCATAGGAAGAATATGGATGTTTTCCATAGATACCAAGATTTCACAAGAAAGAAAGGAGGAAAAAAAAAAAGTCTCCATTCAGGATTCACTTCAGGAGCCAGAATTTTCTCCAAGTATTTATGATTGGAAAATGGATTTAATATTTTTTCTCCCTCTGGAAAGAAATGTTAACCCTGAATGATGTAAAGTTTCTGAAAATAGGGCAATTGTGATAAGTAGAAAATGGCAAAAAAATGTAATGAAATACATTTATCACCTGAATAATGTATTTTTGCTTGGAGGCTTACTTAGTCTCAGTGCTATAAATACTGCAGTTGTAATTTTTTAGTAGAAGAATCACAGCAATAATTACTCAGATATGCTAGTAAGATAAATTTTGGCATATTCTCTAACAGTCCATTATAAAATTTAGAGGACAACATACGAAGCCTTTTTTTTTTTTTTAGTATTGTCTAAGTGATTTTGATGATTAATTTTAAATGACATCTGAAAAATCTTCTGAACTATATAAGTTTATGCCCTTATTTTATATTTTGTTTGACCATAAAAACATATTTTTCAATTTATTTTTCTTCACTAATACTTAGTGCCTCATATAAATCCTCACATTTTTTTCCATGACTCTACTGACAAGACTAAGTTGGTTTTCTAAGCCATGTCAGCAACTGAGAAAGTTTTTTTTTTTTTTTTCCTCCTCTTTATGCGATTATCTCCCACTAAGGAATGAACAAATAGATGTATGCTTGCTTGTTATTTGATTGAGTCACTTTACCTGATTCCTTTAGGCCAGAAATGTCCTTACCCTTTTAAATTAAAAGCTAATTTAGCTGCGAGGCATTATCTGGGGAATGGAAAAGAGAACTGAGGACACCAACTTCCTGACAATTTAGGCTATTTCTTTATTGTTTCTAGTAATAGTACTAGCAAACAGTCAGTTCTTACCTAATATTTTTGTTCACCACTTTTAGGTGCCTGGAAAGTTGGGTTTTCAATTTCTTCTAATTTGTTTTGAGTTTCGCCGTCTTAAATATCTCGTCATTTGAGAGTTTTTCAAGAAATGAAGCCTGAGTTTTAGAATCATTTGTTGTTTGGAATTATACCTGCTTAAACCATTGTAAACGATTCCCTTTAATCTTCAGTTTAAAAAGGGCTTTGCCATATCGTCTTTCCTTAGACCATCTGAATCTCTTCTTTGTTCATCTACTGTACCAGGATTCAGTGTTTTTATGACTGATTATATCCAAAATGCATGTCACTAAGCTTTAGGTAGGTATTTGGGAAAATCTGCCATTGTCCAGAGTTTCCAACATCTGCTGCTGTGTTGTTATAATTATTCCAGTTTTCTCCCCCTGAAAATTCAGGCCTTTTGTTTTTGTGGGAGCATTACCTCCCCCCTCCCTTTTTTTCCCTATGTTTTTTCCCAATGAGAGTATATCAAAATGCTTCCACAGGTTTGTTCGTGTCCTTCCAAGACATGCAGAAAACAGGGGCATGAGATATGGAACTCAATATGTATGTATATATATGCATATGTACACACATATAGATACACATGCATACTCACACACATATATATCATTATTTTACATATGATGAGAGTACATTTTAATGGGATATAGAAAAATGCTTGGGCTTTATGCACAATTCTAGCCTTATATATGTTTATTTTTTCACCAGCATTTGTCTATGTGGCTAGCAGTATAGCAAGTAACTTCTAGGTTTTCAGTTGTATTGGTTACCAAAGTATATTCCAGGAAAACCTTAGTCTCATGTTTCTTGAAGTAAATATTTAAGAAATACTGGAAATAATGTTTTCATAGTGCAGGGAGAACAGACAAGAAATTGTGCAAATAAGATCAGGCTTTTGCAATTTCATTTTAAAAATTAATAATTAAATATTGTCATTTAGAATCTGTATATCTAAAATTCCTGGTACCACATGTTGTTTGGTGCCTGTTTCTTTGGTATGCATTTCCTCTGTCACCTGAGGTGGTTTTTCCAACACGTAACATGTAATTTTTCTTTGTTTTGCATTCTGAATAATCAGCTTTCCCTTTTGCTCATTAAGGATAAAAATGTGGCCAAGGTATTAACACATTGCAAGGTATTAGTGGTGACCAATCTCTACAAAATCCTAAGTTCTTTTTGTCTATTACCTAATTAACATACTTTAATTAGATCAGTACATTTAATGACTATGTTATGTAAAACTCAAGATTTGCTACCTTCGGGATAACCATGACATTCAATCCAAAGTGTCAGAGCAGGCCGTATGAATGATGAATGCCATCTATATTTATTAATTTATTATTTGACTAGCTTGTGTAAAGGGGCATTTCTTCAAGCGGGGCCCAGGCGGGCAGTGAGGCCGAAGCCTGGGAGTCAGGAACGGGCAGCCAACCCGGGAAGGCCCTGCCTCAGCGAGGAAAAGGATGAACTCAGCAGAAACCTGAACTCGCTGGTGCCAGGGAGCAAAAGAAACCCCACGGCTCCATCTTCACCTGCACTTTGGGCCCTTCTCCTCCCTAGACTGGTCGAGATCCTTTTCCAGTGCCCCATTCCTCACCACCTTCACCCTGTTGTGCACCACCAGGCACCTCCGTGTTGGTTGTTCCAGGTTCAGTAGTTCCAAGGGTGCTGGGAGGGGGAAGGCATGAGGAAGAACACAGGACATAAAGTAGGGACTAGCAAAGGAGTGGAGAACTTGGGGAGAGCCTAAATGTTACCTCATCTGCTGTGCAGTCAAAATTCCCAGAAATCAACGTCCAATCTAAGTGTTTATTAATGAAAAAAAGTAATTCATATAGAATGCAATGCATTTATTTCTTTAAAGAAGTGTATCCTTGCTATTAATTCACAATTCAGGAAGATGACTGTTGACTACTGAGTTTTTAAGTTGCTCGAAAAATGAAATTTAAAAAAACTTGCTATTTTAATTCTTCTTTTGATGTCTAGCCTACACTTCTTAGGTTATGAGAAAAAAAATTATTTATGAAGAAAGAAACCCTGAGAAGCTGTAAGAAGAATTGATCTAGGCCATTCTCTCGTCATGGTGATATATTTTCTTTTCCTGTGATCCGAATGACTTGTCGTACTTGGTAGGATGTGAGAATTTTTGGCTCCCTAAAAATCTTCTGGCAGGTTAGTGGTCAACCTTTGGCATTGCCTTGTGTACCAGCTTGGTTGAATGTCTGTTGTTTACCTTATGGTTAACAAAAGTGATAGTGTAAATTTCCATATGAGGACCCGATGCCACCTAGTTGTAAACACAGATTACTCTAATGCTTTGAAGGTCATGCTTGATGACCTGGAAAATAGGCTTAGATTTAGGAATATTAAGTTGGTAAGGGCTCCTGAGGACACAAGTGCAGCAAAGCAGTGCACTTGTCTTCAAAAGGTTAGGTTGGTGCTAGGAATGAGGAGGTTAGATTTGCCCTTAAAATATGTCTTTAGGTCTTGTTCTTGGGAGATGTAATGAGGTGACCATGTGGAGCATCTTTCTGAATAGAGAGCTCATTTCTTCTAGTCAGACTAGATCTGTTTTTTTGTTTTTTTTTTTGACGAAGGAAGGTGATATTTGGTTTTCAAGGAGAGAACCAAGCGACAGCCCCAGATTTAATACTGTTTTGAATTCAGGCTCTGATGTTGTTTCCCTACCTTGCTTGCTTGCTTCCTCATGAAATAGTTTTCAATGAATTCTAATAGACTGTATATATAGTCTGTAGACTTCTGAAAGCTAAGTGAAATAAGAAAGTACTTAACAGAAGAGGAAATATGTGTAAGGCAGTCTGAACTGCCTTAATTTGGTCATAAAGTACTGTCTTTTACATCGAGCATGAATTCTTTCTATTACATATATTCTAAATACTTCGTGCTTTCCTGCTAGCATGGGGTGAATTCTATATTTTTTTTGTTGCTAGTTACTTTCTTGAATGAGTTATTCATAGTAATTCACATTATAGCTGGGGTATTTAAAGTAGCCTGTGATAGATTGGTGTGTGAATGAATTGGGTGAAGAGAGAACTTCAATAATAAGGAACAATTTGTGAATTGCTAGAGCCTTTGCCAATGGCTAGAGCCATTGCCTTCTTACCAAATGGGTGCTCGCTGTGATATATTTGTTAAACTTATTTTACCTGTATGACAGAGAGGAGGCTGCAATCAAGATTTATATTTTCTCTAGTTATCAACTGAAGAGTATAGTAGATAGCAGTACAATCTTGAAATTTCAACTCTCATGTGTCAAATAAAATATTTGAATGATTTTTTTTTCATGATGCTTCTTTTGCAATGCTCTTGTTGTTCTTTGAGTATGCACACAGCACTGTGAATGTTAAAACTGTAGAACTCTCTCTCAAAAATTATAATGGTGACTTGATGAAGAATAGTTACGTAGAAGTAGTAGTAAAGAGAGATTTGACGATAAGCAGGCTATTACAAAACAAGAGCACCTGAGTTATTTTATTTGAGGTAGTATCTATCTTAAATATTTTAAAAGATATTCAAGAATTTTTTGAAAAAAAAGATTTGGGAGGAACTAGCAAAAATACTCTTCTTTAGATGTATTTCATGAATTTAGAATACTAGTTATTTCAGAGTAATTCAGACATTGTTTTTTCATATCTATTGCTTTGCTTCTGAAAACACTACTTTTTAATAAAGTATTTCAAAACAGGATATTTAAGCTGGTATTTGATGCTTCATTTTTTGGCATGATGTAGTTAAACCACGTCATAAGATTTGACACTGAGTAGTGTTTTTTTTTAGTGCACAGATAACCAGAGATTGCTTTTTCCAGAAGATTCAAAACTCAGTTGGATAGTAAAGTTAGTTCCGCTTGCCATGTGAGGCTATTCTATGGATGATAAAGCTGGAAGTCTCAATCTTGTAGTTTGTGAATTTCACAGTCTTAAATGTCAGTATTTGTTTCTAGTAAAGGTAGGAAAAAATAGCACATTTCTTTTGCTTTCAAATATCAAAAGGTAAGAAAACATTTTATACAATAGAGCATATACGCGATGTGTATTTTAAAAATGAATTTTGGGAATGAAGGGGAAAGAGCAAAAATCCTATTATTGTATTTTCTCTGGAGTAATGTCACTTGTTTTCATTAATGCAAATTAGTGTTTCTGTTTATATGCATTCAGTTCTTGAGTCTGGCCCAATAACTCAGTGATTGGGCCTTATCCCAGTGTAGTAATACACAAGGGATTGTTTTTTGAAATGTTGGTGCAGAAAAAGCCTTGTGCCCTCCTCGGAGTATGAAGAGGTCACTGGACAGCTGCATTGTGGTGGGGATGCCCTTGCCCATGGTTGCCTTTTGCTCTGCAGCTTCCATGGAACATGGTTCATAGCCACACACTAACAGGAAACTTTAATGGGCTTTTAAGTACAGGGGGTTGCTGGGAATATAGTGACAGCTTGCTTGCAAAAGATTCTTACTTATCCTTGTATTTTCCTCAAAAGTCGTTTGTGTGCTTTTTTTTCTCACTGACCTGGAAAGCAATTAAGTATTAAAGAGACCAAGAAGGCCTGAGACAGGCCATGTCGATAGCAGACCTATGCTGGATCCACTGATGCTCAGTAAAGGGATGTGATAGTAGGAAAGGAATGGTTGAATTTAGGAATGTTTCATCTACCATTGTTACTCCCAAGGAAGGTGTTCGCTCTGCTTTACCTCTCTTATGGTTTGAGACAGAGAAAAAAGAGCAGAATTTTGTGCTCTGAATTCCTTTTTCAGGACAAAGCAGGAGGTTCATTGTTACAGGTATGTTTAACCATGACAGATCTAACTGCTTAAGTTTTAGGCTGTCAAACAATAGCAGTGTTTTGTTTGTAGATGCACACAAAACTTCTGGCAGGCAAAGTTCATGCAATATTTCAGGATGGAGATTTATATATACTAAGTAGGTGTGGAGGCATATATGTACCTAAGAGAGAATTACTGTGAAGAATTGCTGAAACAAAAGTCCTTGTACCTTTAGCTAAAAAGAACGTTTACATTTATATAGTTACAGACTTAATGTTTTTATTCAAGGATATAGAGTGCTATTCACGAATGCCTGCTATCGCACTCCAGGTATTATGTAATACCAGTCTGGTGTTTGCAGTATTCTTCAGGCAGGACATGCTGTCTGCCATATAACTGTGTGTAGCTAGTATTCATACATATTGGCTTTTTTTTTTGATGTTACTTGCCATTATAATACAAACATTATATAAAATTACTAAAACACCATCGAAAACAAAAAAAGGCCTGTGACTGTAATGTCTCTCTGTATTACATTTTGTTAATAGTCTTGTATCCTGATCTCTTTGTTACACTTCTAGTTAGATGAAAGACAGTTTAAATTCAAAGCATAAACTTATATTGAAGTTCCTATGGGAGGCTGTGTATGTTCCAACAGGCTTTTTGTCCCAGTTTTGTATCTTTGAAGGAATCATTGTCTGTTTTAGTTTCTTGAGATCTCAATGTTTTTATCAGTGTCCTTGCATTATTGGGTGTGAATAGGATTTTAAGTACAAAAAACATTAGAAGAATATGGAATTAAATTTTTAGGACATTTTGGTTGTTCTAGGTAAAGATATGTTGATTGAATAGTTTTTCTGTGTCTCTTTCCGGAGAAAGATGGCAAGATAGAGCTGGTCCACAGTTAGTGTTAAGACAGTTTGCTTTCTGCATGGATTTTTTTTTTTTTTGTGGAAAAAAAGCTTCCAAGGAAGCAAATGTTTGCTTTAGAGCCTGTGTCTGCAAAATCAAATTTGGAATGAAGTATTCGGTCACTGTTTATTTTAGGAGCTGTAGTGGTTCATAAAATTAGGTGGCGATCTAATATATTACATATTTATGTGATAAATTACATTTTTAAGGTACCTTTCATTGTCTCACTTTCTTCACATCACTTAATTTTTGCCAAGTCTGCTAACTTAATCCTGAACTAGTACTCCTAAGAACTGCTCCGTAGCCTTCCTCTGAATTATTGGCTTTTGCTCCTAGAATGCTGAAATGCTCATCCCATGTTACAGTCTTCTAAGACTCCAAAAGATATTTTGGATAGAACTAATGGTATGTTGAAGTGTTTGACTTACATGGCTGAATTTGCGGGCTTAAAGCAACCTGCAAAATATGGGTGAAATTGTTGTCTCCAGTAACTTTCTTTTTGGATAGGCGTTAAATGAGTAATATGGATTAAACCGTCTTCGTAATCATTTTTGTTTAGAACTAATATATTATATAGTGAACAAAATTTTATATGTATATGAGTGAGTGTGAATGCACATGTGTGTTTGCATATATATATCTCTTGACTGTCTATATTCTGTTAATAAAAAACAAACTTTCAAAGTAGTGCACAAATGACATGGAAAGAAGCTGGTATCTGGGGATTCACGAAGCTGTTCAGCCATTCTGACTGCTTAAAACATATAGTTATCACAGCTGAGGTTGTGTTCAAAGTAACGGTATGCAGATGTTTTTATATATAGGGAAGAAACACATTTGAACCTCTTTTTTTTTAATTCCTTTTCATTTCTAGTTGAACTAAATCAGAGTTTTATCCTGATTTAGAGCTAGTTATGAATATGTTGTAATTGAATATATTCTTTTCAACTTTCCTCTTCCTTTAATAATAATAATTGGGTTCTCTGCTCACAATGAGTGGTGTATCAGGGTAGAAATTCAGCAATATGTCAGGGTGATTCTTGAAGCTACAGAAAGGGCAGAGAGATTATTGAAGAATGCACAGACACTTTTTTTTTTTTTTGTGCCAAGTCTAAAATGAAAGGAGCTCAATCCCAAGTTGGTAGAAGTTATACAGTTTGGTGATGCTGTGCTGATTTATGGCTCTTGAGAGTTTGCCTGAAGCAGAAGCTGGAGGTGATGAGAAGAGATTGGACAAGCGAAAGACCATTCAGGAGAAATTCATCAAATTTGTCATCCTTCAAAGGACCATCATAGCATATGGGTAGGCATATCTTTTATATCAGGCTCTGAAGAAAATGATTTTTACTAGGAGGATATTAATTTTATTTCTTACAGGATCCACTGACAGAGTAGGCTTTCTCCTGGCTGGTCTTCCCCTCCTGTTTTCTCTAAAGGGAAAGATGGGAGCTTGAAAATAACTTAAGCTGTAGCAGACAAGGAAGCTGGCATTCTGCCATCCTTTCTGCTCACTGAGAGGATAATGGTAATTATATGTCAAAATGTAACATTTTTCTTCCTTGAAAGAGAACTTTTTAATGCAAAATATTTAGAAAAGTCAGATCTATTCTGAGACTGGTAAAATGCTGAGATTATTGAACTGACAAATTTTCTAAAGAAAAAAGATTTTTTCCTTCGTATTCAGGGACAAAGGAGAGATGAAAAGGATCAACAGGAAAGGCAGGCATGAGGTAAAGCATATAACTAGGATGCAGTTTCACTCTAGTGTAATATTTGAGAGATATCCAGCACCAGCATTCCCTGTGCTTTATACTCTGTCCCGTTGTTGCATCTGTGGACTGGCTGCTAGCACTTGTGTGGTTAACTGCACTGCAGCACTAGTGATGTAAGTGTTATTTCTTCATTTGCAGGGAAAATATTCCTGTTGCTATTTCCTTCTACAGCAGCTAGTCCATATTCTATCCTCTACTTTCTGAGGGGTGGGGAATGTTTTCTGATAATCTGTTCTAGATTTTCAACTAGTTGAAAGTTAAGTCCTTAGTCAGACATATCTGTAGCCAGTTAATAAAAAGAGAATGTTCTTTCAGAGATGCTTAAAAAGGTGGAAAACTTTGCTTTCTTTGAAGTCTGGAAAGAAGACAAGGTCATTTTATATATAACCTGTTTACACACACATTGAAAATTTATTATTTGTATAATTTGTATTTGTATATATTTTGCAAATAATTCTGTAGAATACACCATATACTTTAAGTTTGCTAATAAATGAAGCATACAATTGAAAGGTTTTGAGAGATTTTTATTTTTCATCATTTAAAAAAAAACATTTAATCAACTGCTATTTATTTTGTATACTACCCCATAAATGTCAGTAGTGGTCCCGAGGTTCCAGCTTAGCCCACGGTAGTACTGTTCCAGCTCTGTTGGTACAACATTTCACCAGCCTAGCTCATCCACAGAGACTTCAGTATCTTTTCCTGATATTATCCTCAGCGCTAGCAAACACAAATGTATTTAAAAGCATTGAGTAATAGATCTTCTGGTGCTTGCTCACTGACAGGTCTCGTTGGTGTGGAGCTGGTTTGTGTTAAATTGAAGGTGACCATCATTCCATTTTGCATAATCCATAGGAATTCTGAATTTTATTTTTTCTGGTTTTCTTTTTTTTTCTGTGAAGAAAAATGGAACAAGAGCAAGCTATATATTGTGAGTAACAGTTTTGTGTAGTATAGAATGATATGTATTGATATTCCAAAGGTAATGGACTATCAGCTTTTTTCCTTGGCATCTCTCAGAATAAATATCTATACTATTAAAAATGCTCCTGTATTTATAGCTGTCTGTATTTTAGCATTGCTAATGAAATGTTAAAACTTCAACTTTTTGCAAACTTGTAATTATATTGGCTTGAAAAAAAAAGTAGAATGTATTCCCAAATTTATGCTATTATCTGAAATATTAATTTGTTTTGTTCTTCTAAATGCCTTCATAACTAGAGCTGACAACATAACTGAGGAAAGCATTCTTCTATCTTGTCCCTTGTTAGCTCCCAAATTCTTCAAATGTCCAGAGAGAGAATATACTCCTTGTGAACAAAAGGTTCCCATGATGTCTTTGACATCTGTGGTTACTGCTGCTACCTTTGCATTTTTCATTCTTCAAAATGGGGATGTAAACCCCCATTAGGCTAAGCTTCATCATGTAATAGAAGATTTGGACAGGGAAGGCTTACATAATATTCTTGAAAGATGATTTGGCAGCATATTTTGTTTATTTAGCCACGTTCTTTTACATCTTTCACTTATCTTGCTTACCTCCGTATTTTGGAGGGTGCCTTGCGGAGATTCACAGAGGTGTCAGCAATCTACAGAGAAGATTTTGCGCTCTCATGTACAGATTAGCAGCTACTGGCCAGAACAGAGTATTGCAGAAATGAGTGTTTGCATGGGAGAGAGTAATTTAGTAATGCTCTATTATAACTTTTTAAAAATTACCTTTGGGACTAAAAATATTACTTTGAGATCCTAAATTCTGATTTATACTGATCTGGGGCAAAGTATTTTCCCTCTTCTTTTGTTGATGAATCAGTCTTCCCATTTTTCAGAAAGACCTTTTGTGTATACGTTTTTATATTCTGTGCACATAGATTTAGAAAATGATTTTGATTAGAAGAAACTCATGAATTATTCTAGAAGAAGTTTGAAAGTGGCAGCTTTCAAAGTATCTGCAATGACTGAAGTGGCACCTTGACTGCCACCGCCATCAGCGTTAAAACGACAATATCAGCGTTATGCCTCTAGGTGTATTCACTCAGAGAATAAATAAAGCAGTGTCAAGTCTGGCTTGATCTGGTTCCCTAGTGCCCTTCAGAGCTTCCTAGGGCTTTGCTAATAGCATCTGTTACTGAAGTTGGCTAGAGCAACCAGGAATTCTGCACACCAAGGCAACATCACCACAGATCCTTTAGGAATCCATGGCTGGCAACGTGTCGCCAGAGGTGAAGCATCCCTATGTTGAGGCAATAGCACAGCCTGCACAGGGGGGAGGGGAAAAAAACAAACAAACAAAAAAACAAAAACAAACAAACAAAAACCCCACAGTTTCTTTCTCTAAAGCAATGTATTTAATATTCATGCAGATACCAGTTCACTATTTGCAGTATCATAATGTGAATGACTATAAGCCAAACTTGATTAACTGTAAGTCACTATTCAGGAGCAATTACTGCAATTGTATAATAATAGTGTTAAACTAACAAAATAGGATATGGGTGAATTAATTTAGAACCATTAACTTCTAGTTTCAGCTTCTGCTTATATTTCAAAGTAAAGAAGGACATCCAAAATGTGTTGAGAATCCTCTCTTGTGTGTTTGAGGAGGCAGATTGAGCATTCCAGGAGGACTTCCTACCAACATAAATAATTTTCGTGTGGCTCTAGAAATCAGAGGAGTTAAAAAATAACTGTGAGTGTTTCTCAGTCACACTAGATCTCAATTCTGAGAAGTGATTTTTTGTCCGTTTAAGTTTGCTGCTAAACCATTTCCCATTTTAGTATTAATATGAGTGCCATGGATTTATAAACATCAGTCTCACTTTACACTTGCATCGATTTTTAATTTTAATAAAAAAACACCCTTATTACTTTGTAATTTTAATTGTTTTAAAATTACTAAGGAGGATACTGTACATTTGTTTGCTGGTAAGGTCTCTAGTATCTGAAAAAAATCATGCATGATTGTTTTGTTTGATCTAAAAACACATTTTTACTGTCAAAATACTGGCTCATTTTCAAGGCATGCTGTTTTCTGGCTGCTAGCAGGGAGTAATGGAAACAATGCAGTGATCGAGCAATTTCTTGAAAATAAGCACCAAACATAAATTAAAGGGAGGGGGTCAAAAGTAAATAAAGAGAGGGAATAAAGGAGGGAAAGGATTAAAGGTGGGATCCGAAAAAGGAAAAGGGGGTTAAAATAAATAGTGAAATAATTAAAAGGGGGTTCAAAAATTAAAGAGAGGGTTAAGATAAGTTATAAAGGAGTCAAAGAAATAAAAGGAGCGTTCAGGAAATTGAAGAGGAATCAAAAAATTAAAGGAGGGGCTCAAAATAAACACACAGAGAATAAAATTTTTAATAGGGACCAAGATTCATAAGGCTTGCATAAAATAGCTGTTTCAGTGCCACAGAAATATTTAAATGCCTTGCTGTTTGTGGATTATTTATTATTTCTTTCTGGTAATTTTCCTTTGAATCACATTGTGATGCTCTTTCTGAATGGTGCTATTGCTTGTTGAGGAGTGGTCATGCAAGGAAAATTTGATAACCTCGATATGTCACTTCATCTGCTGTTTTTCTTTTGTTAATGCAAAGCTGGTTGCATAATGTCTAATTTCTCCTTTAGCTGACCAGAGCTAAAACCAAAATCTATAATGGCAGTGTTAGGCTTTAGCAAAACGCAAGTGAGAGCTGAAGGATGTGGCTTGTTCTGTTTGGATGATGCAGGATTGCTTTAAGCAGTAAGCTTACTGTTTTCAGATGGCATTAGCAGCATCCGTGATATAGCTGTGTCAGCCTCCTTGACTATTGGATGGCTGTAATTGCACGGAGGAAACTATATTTAAGATCTGATACCTTGAGGGTAATGTCTGCAGCAGTTACTGATGGACAGAGTGACTGTTAATGCTTTCTTCACTAGCCCAGAGGATTCTGAAGGATAGACGGGTCTGTGATATACCCCTGTAAGACAGGAAATGCAATTTTTGGGGGTTTCTGGAAATAAAAAGGTTATGCAGCCTGGAACCGGTGAGACATTACAGTCTCTAAGTCATCAGGTATGACCTGGTTTCTACTAATATTTCTAACACAAGGGTTTGTTTTGCAGTTTTAGGTCATTTATAGTCTCTTTGTGTGATTGCTTCATGTTGGATTTGTTACAGGATATAGAGGGTAGACTGTTTACATAAGCAGAGCAGTGTATACCTTTAATGTGCTGTTAATTTCTGTTTGAACAATGTAAGGGTATTCTCTATAGATTTGCAGTCTGTTTTTAATTGTGAATATAATTTAACTAAGTCATGGTAGAAGGCTATACATTTGCTATAAAATATAACCAGGAAGAACGAGGAGATAGTACTGCATTTTATTTTGTTTTCTTCAAAGCAAAATTACTTCACTTAATACCATTGTGTGAATGTGTTTATTTGTCTTATGAAACAATACAAGGCTACTGCTTACCTATAGTGGCAGGTTATTTAGAACAATGTATCACATTGTGTAACCAGACCGAGCTATAATGCAGGCACAGATCTTTTTTCATTTTGCAGTAGTGAATTTTTTTTTTTCTTCATTTCAAGTCAGTTTTAAAAATAGCTCACTGAACATTACAGTGAAAGTTTGGCAAGCTAACTCTCCCTTTTTTTGTTATTGCACTCAGTGACATTAATGTTAATGGTCTATAAAAGAGATTAATAACTTAAATACTCAGAATGCTGTTTGTTTATTTGCTTAAAGCCAAATTCATTTTATTGAAGTATGCCTTCTGCCTTTTTTTTTCTTTCTTTTTTTTTTTTTTTTTTTTTTACTTTCATCTACTGTACTGAAAGGCTGCTGCTTTGAGATGTGATGTATTCTGGGAATGGATAGAAAAGTCAGACTATGCAAGTAAAAGCAAGTGCATGGGCATTTTAAATAGCAAGATAGTGGCCTAATTTCATATAAGGAGTATAAAATGAAATTGAGATGCTGTTATCACTGTAGCTGTTTTTATAAATGGTAGATAATAACCATTTAACACAGTTCTATTTTGCTTCCCTTGGAGATCGCATAAGGCAGTTATATTTGAAATTGTCAGAAAAGTTTATTTTCATAAATGATTTTGAGCTCCATCTTAGCAGATTTTAGATGTTTATGTAGAACATTTCCATGGCAACATATTTTGCTATGTATTTTAAAAGCTCAATTGAAGACTGAAAATAATGTGCAGTTTTTCTTTTGCTTGCTTTCCCCTTGTCTGACAACAACATGCACATATGGCTGGAGTGCAGCTTGGCAGGGGGGGCTGGTGTTTCCTGACCCCAAAGCACAGGATTAAGTGATCAAGGATTAAAAATATTTTTTGTGTTTCCATCTCAGAATGTAAACATGTAAAACATGGATTTGATTTTGCATTTGGAAATGTATTCTGGGTTCACGATAATTTAATAATGTTTTCTTGGAAATGTATGTATGTGGGAGACCATAGAACAGAAAACTTCAAAATGTGCAGTAAATTGATTCAGTAAAAATTCTTTATTTTTAATTAAAAACATATTTTTAAACAAGGTAGTACTTAGTGATTCTGGCCATAATTTTCAGGTTTCCCAGTCGACTTATTCGGCTTACATTGTTCTTAATAATGGGGAAAGACTGCCCTACTCCTAAGCTTGATTAGGTTTGGAATGGTTTAAGTATACCTTTCACTCGCTACAAGATCTCTCTTAATCTGTTAGAATTTATTTTCAGTATTTTAATGTATTAGTCACAATAAGTACATTCTGTTTCTTGGCATTAGTATGAAATTCCTGAAAGTATTGGTTTTGTGTTATTTTGATGCTTTGTAGGGTATTTATGACCTTTTCAGCAGGCCCAGCACTCTCCCCACCCCCAGGCTCTCTGTTTTTCTTACCAAGTATACTTTAAAATCTTGATTTAACTGTATTTTTAAGTTGTTTCCAAAGGCTCCTTTGCTCATCTAAAATAACTAGATCTCCATGGATTTTTTCATGAGTGGAAGCTAGGAATATGCCATGTGCTTGACCTGGATTCTGTTTTATCATATGTATTAATTCTGCAAGCTGTATTCTGGCGATGTTTTTGCAGTGAAAGATTAATTATAAGTTTCAAATAGTGCAGTAGCCTTAGCATCAGTTGTAGTCAGTTTAGCATAGAAACTGCATCTACAGAGAAAGATTCGGTTGAGGACCTGGATACTCAGCGTGTCCCCACTTTTGGAAACAATATTGTTATGGTATGTGAGCAGTGCTTGAGTATATTCTTTTACTCAGAAGATATTCTGCCATTATAGTCTTTCGTGATTTGCAAGGACTACAGAACAGTATCCCAAAGGAATATATTAAGGAGGTAAAGTTCATTCCTAAGTTAAGGAATTGCAGCAAGGTGAAGACAGACATGAGAACCAGGAACTAGACTAAAGTCATAGCAAAATAGCTTTTGTATGTTTTATATGTTTAAGTTTCTTTTCTTTTTCTTTCTTGCTTTCTTTTTTCTTTTTTTTTTCTTTTTCCAATCCAGGTGTATTAGTGTCACTTAACAAGTTCATTAATGTCTTCTTCCAAAATATGCCTCCCCATCTCAGAACACTTGGACTGCAGTCATCAGTATTTGAAAAATTCTGTGTTAAGAAAGAACAGTCTAGCAGTTCCCTTCTGACTGAACATCACTGAGTATGTATTTCCCCACCTTGAAACTTTTTTATTTACAGAACTTGATGAAGATCTTGTATTGGGGCAAAGCACCATGTTAGCTGGGTGAAGAGCCCATTATTTGTTTTACTCACCATTCCTAAGCACGTGTGCTTACACACATGCACAGATACATATGCCCACGCTTTTGAGATTGATTGCCATTCTCATTCCACATTACCACTTCTTTTCATGCCTTATAGTGCCAGTTTTTAAGGAAGTGGCAAAGCTAGGGCAAATGAGGGATTGTGGTCAAACTTTTACAAATGGCAAAATAACGCTGGCTACAAGCAAAAACTACTTTCAGAGTGAATCGAAGGAATTCAATTCCTATCATGGTACGTTGTCCTCCCTCCCAGGAGAAGATGGTCCTTTTCTCTGGTCACAATCTTTCCATTAATCTTTTAACTTACCTCAGTATTTTAACTGGGAAACAACCCTAAATGTGTTTCCTATGTCCTCTCTTACCTGCTTTGATAATGAGCCTTGAAAGTAAGAGAATACCAGTTGTTTATATTGTTTCTTCTTTCTTTGCAAGGCTCTTATTTATTCTGCTTAGTTATCTTTTCAACAAAAAGCTAAGCTTTTTGTTAATCAAACACACATTAACATAAGTGCTTTTTCACTGCTGTGATTGAGGTCTTTTGTTTCATAATATTTTCTCTCAGTAAAAGCTAAGGTTAAGAGGGAGGTGATCCATAATTCTGGTAAGTTCCCATAGATTGTATAATTAGTGAAATCAATACAAACTACAGAGTAACCATGTTATGCTTTCCATTGTGCCTTGCTGATTTTTCAGTGTGACCCTGAAAGGATCAGCATTGCTTTCCTGAATAACTTCTGAAATATATTTCAGAAACACTGTAAAAAGATTACAAAGTATGACTAAGGTGGGGGAAATACCACTATTCCCATTTTGTTAAAAGAACACTGTCTCAAATAAATTAAATGACTTCCTGAAGGTCAACCTGAAAATGATGAATTTAGCCTGGCTTCATACAACTCTTAATTTCACTGTCTTGACCCACTGGAATGTCTTCTCCCTGAATCAGGGTTTTAATGGGTTGTAGTTCTTTATTGGACTATTTCTCATTTTAGACTTAGGCACCAAAAATGTACTAGAACAGGGAAAGGCTAAAGTATCTGTGTATTTAAAGGACAAAAAATAAAAATTAAAATGATTATGGAATTGTAGGATTGTGCAGAACTGTACAGAATTGCAGCAGGTTGCTCAGGGCCATTCCCAGCTGGATTATGAAGATCTCCCCAGACTGGAGACTCCACAGCTTCTCTGGGCAACCAACTACAGTCCGTGACACGTGGCGAGGGACACACACACACACACGTGTGGCACGTGGTGAGGGACACACACACACGTGTGTCACATGGCGAGGGACACGCACACAACACATGTCATGCAACAGGGGAGCACATACATGTGTGTCACATGCTGGAAAATGGACACATGCATGACACATGGCAGACGAACACGTGTGTCACACAGCGGGGGACACGCGTGGCACGTGGTGATGCACACACACACACACGTGTCACATGGTGAAGGGACACACAGGTGGAATGTGGTGAGGGACACGTGTGTCACGTGGCAAGGGACACACACACATGTCATGCAACGGGGAGCACATACATGTGTGTCACAGGGTGAGGGATGGACACACGCATGTCACATGGCAAAGGGGGAGACTCCACAGCTTCTCTGGGCAACCAACTACAGTCCGTGACCACCCTCACTGTAATTTTTTTTTCTTGTGTTTATTAATGTTGTTAGAATGTTCCATATGGAAACATAAGTTCTTGAATCACTGTTCATATAAAGAGAGAATAACTCCTAAGTGAAAAGTTAAACTTGAGTTTTTTGAAGCTAAGCTCATTTTAAAAGCACTGAATTAAAAGATATGATACCGTATCAGTGACAAAGAGTGGAAAATTACTGAGAAAATTCCAGGGAGTTGCAGGTATTCAGAAGTTTTTAACTATGTTAACTATGCTTGAGGGATTTCTGTCCAGGAGTTAGTCATGCAGGTGAGTTACAACTCACAACTGCAACAGATAGTTGTGCTAAAAAATGTCAAAAAATGTGAATTTGAGGGCACAAGGCTTATTGCAGGGGCTGGGTGTTGCCAGTAAAGTTTGCCTAACAAAGATGCAATGAAAGTGGAAAGCTGTTTGGCAGTTGCCATCTCATCAGGAAGTGCTGACCTCTTTCTCCAGTAACTGTTTGCTGGGTTGTATACACCAGACTTGTCTCCTCTGCTAGATCTCCATGTACTTTTGTCAGTCCTTCTGCTCGTAGTCATGAGTGAATTTTTCATTGCTGCTAGTGCTTTGCAGTGACTCACTGGACTTGGCTATTTCCTAGTCTACCTTCTGCTCTCTTCTTTCTCTTTGCTGACTGGTGTTTTTTTTTTTTTTTTTTTTTTCCTCTTAGGGTGCAGATGTGCTGAAATTTTTCAGCCATCTAACTTTTAATCCCAAGATGCCTCTTTGTTGTGGATGTCAGTGGAAGATGTAATCTGTGCTGTCAGAGGTAATTACTAGCCTTGCCTTGTGCCCTGAACAGCTACAGTAGCAGCAACCTCAGCAGAGATCTGGGACATGCTCCATGTCCTTTTCTTTTCTTCTTCAACAGATAAGAAGTGCTAAACAGTTGCCTTTTTAGCATCCTTTGCAATTGCTGAGACAGAGATTAAAATTACATTTTTAGCAGTATCTGTCTGATCATCTGTAAACAAATTTTCCTTGTAATTGCAGACTTTATTTTCCCTGTGTCTCTTATGTCCATAAGCTTCTCTTGGCTTCTCTTATATCCATAAAAATATCATTCTCAATTTCTCTTTTAATTTCCTTTTGTTTTTACTTTCTTTGGCTATACTGAACACACCTGTAGATCTCTAATTTAATTCATAAGTTTACAGAAGGGCGCTTTTACCCTCCACTAGGCATAGCACAGAAATCCTCCAGTTGGACTGAAGACTCTTTTATGTTGTTTATTGTGTCAGAACAAGTAGATTCAGAGTGGATCCACAACAAGTGGGTTATTTGACTTCGGA
Source organism: Tinamus guttatus (assembly GCF_000705375.1). The sequence goes on along the minus strand of NW_010584751.1, from coordinate 6,109 downwards.
GACTTTTGGCAGATGCCTCTATAGAAACCCGAGGAGAAGATACAATAAAATAAATTGGCTAAGCCTTGGAACTTATGCTGGCCCCATAATGGGTGCTCCCAGCACATTCACAGCCAGGTATGTTCCCTTCATACCTTTTGGGGATGGCCGTAGTGATGTATCCTGAGGTAGCAGATAGCTGTGGAACAGCACTGCTCTTTTCCCCTAGGCAGCAGGGAGTACGCATTGTTTGCAAGACAAGAAAAACCCTCTCTTTAGTAACCCTTGTGATGGGAAACTGGCTGTGTTAATGAAGGGAGGGTTTTCATTGCTTAATCAGTCTCCTAGAGCAGCTCTGCTCAGTTTGAGCTGATGCATATATGCAGATATGCATATTTATAACTTCCAGTCTCTTGTAAGAGGACCTCTTGATCAATCTCAGCAAGATACTGCAGACCCCCACTCCGATACACCTTGTGCCAAGTCTGCCCCTGGAAAACAGGAATGTGAAAATGATTGTGCTGGGCCAGAGCAAAGAGTCTATCCAACCCAGTGTTTTGTTTCTTATGGTGGTCAAAAGCCCAGTGAAATGCCTGAGACAAAAGTACACAGTGATAGATACCCTGGATACTGTCCCAGAACAGTGTATGCCTAAAGGACTTTCTGTTCCAGAAATGGTATTTTGATTTGTTACCTGTGATAAACATGTCCACCCATTTCTTGAACTTATGTAAACATTTAGTACCCACAAGAGTTCCATAACTTATCTACATTCTGTGTAAAGAACTATGTATTTTTGTGTGTTTTGAATCTGGCTCAAACTGTCTTCGTTTAATACCACCACCCACAGTGCTATTTTGGGAAGACACTAATTTCCCTATTCAGCCTCTGAATACAAATCATGTTCTTATAGGCATCTAATACACCTGTCTTATATAGAGATAGCAACTGCGATATTTGGAATGGAAAGAATGAAAAAGCTTGAAAGAACACAACAAGTTCCTTTAAAAAACTCTCAAATACTCCCTTTGTAAGAGCCCAGACATCTCTAAATAAAAGGATGAAGAAGATCACTTAACCAGTAATGTTCCTTACTCTCTTGTATGCTATATGGTGGTAAATATAAAGGAATCAGTTGTTTGCCAAACAGTGTTCCTTACTCTCTTGTATGCTATATGATGGTAAATATAAAGGAATCAGTGTGTTATTTGCCAAACAATGTAATGAAGATTGCTGGGAGAATAGGTCTTAGTCAAGTCCAACATTACAGATAACATTAGTTTATGTTGTTGTGTACTAATATAGTGTACAAGTGCATAGGATGTACAAGTGTGCAAGTATAGGAGGTCTTCATAGATAGTTCATATAGCCTTGGCAAGCAATGTAAACTGCAGTGTTAAAAAAAAAAATCTCTTCGGGAAAACATTCTGAAACAAATATTCTATCTTTCCTTTAGATCTTTTCCTCATATTGCTATGTCATAAAAAATTATTCTTATCAACTCGCATTTTGAATCAGCATGTAGTTTGTTAAAACAACAAATGCATATTGTTGAGAACATGTGCAACAGTTCCAGATAAGGAGGATTTAGTAGAGCAATTGTTGCTTTGGAAGAGCAACAATTAGGATGCAACTGTTTCCTTTCTTTTGCTCTTTCTCATAGTTTTATTTTTATTTATTTCTGTTCTTGCTGGTGCTTCTCTTACTCCTATCCACCAATGTCCACATTATACTTTTTTTGATCTTCTCTCTCTCATTCAGCTTCATGTCTATGACATTTTCTTTTTTTTTCCTCAGGTGCAAAAGTCAGTCGTATCCTCTGTTACCTGTTCTTCTTTTATTCTCTTGATATTTTTATGATGTTATTGGTCTCAGAGAACATGCAACATATATAGCTCTTGTTTTCTTACCTGCCCTTGTTCCCTGCAGCCCACAGGACTTTGTTCCCTGTTTGTCTTTGTCAATTCTGCCTCTTCAGTGGTTGTTTTTGTGGAGACTAGTACCTCTAACAATACCCACTCAAAATTTGTGTGAAATAAGGTGGTATTTATTTCATCTTGTTTTTAAGCTCTGCTTCTTCCTAGTTCTTCCTTTTTTTCCTGCCTGCCACTAGCATTTTATCATCTCATCTGACATGTGCACAGCTCTACCTACCCTTTTCCCTATCTGACTTCAATTTGCAAGATTATTCCCTTCCACTCATGATTTCTTGCAATTTTGTTTTCATATGGATGGTCATCCTACTCCCTAGCTCCCTGATGCTGTTATTTCTCATTTGAACTGTAGCCCATTTGCCAAATCTGTTGCACACTTGACTTGCTCCTCACTAAGTCTGAGTTCATTAGTTCATCAGTATTAAGTATTTGAACTTTTTCATTATCTTTGTTCTCTTATTCCAAGAATGTAACTTTGTAAAACTTCTGTTTGGCCAGTCTTGATCACTTCTTTTCTGTTCTTTTTCCCTTTGTTTCTCTCTACTTGCCTTTCCTCTACCAGCATTTTGATTTCCTTCAGGCTTTATTTCATTTGTTCTTCATTTTTTTTTCACCTTTATGACAATTCATGGTCCTGGCTGACACCCAGTATCCTCTTTCTCAGGTCCTAATGCCATTAGCTATGCTACGAAGATACTGCTGAGTATCTCTGGTGAAAATCTTTTGATTCTTCTGTCTTTCTACACTTCTTAATATCTGGAATTGTCATCTCTCCGGAATATCTTTAGTTGCAATTTTCCATACTTTTTATTTCTCCTGTAGTTCTCCATCGAGCTTATCTGTTCCACTTCTCGTTCACCAGTCTTCTAGCCTGTTCCAATGACCCTATCCCAGGATAGCAACCTACCCTTCTGACTTCTTTTTACTGTTCTTTTTTCAGTTCTCTCTCTCTGCTTGAATTCCTTCTCTTGTACACAACAAATATCTTTCAATTTTAAAAAATGAAAAGAAACCCAGAACACTCCCCTTCACATTTAGAAGTTTCTTTTCCCCAGATTATCCTATCCTTCATCCTTTCCTTCATCTTCTTACCCCTTGAGCATATTTTGCACAAGTGTCATTTTCATACCCTTTGTTTCAGTACCTTTCTAGAACGCTCACTTCTGGTTTCTCTGTTTTGCACTGGAATTTGTGTCGTTCCAAAAAACTCCTTCCTGGAAGGATATCTCCTATCATCTTTTCTTGGAGATGCTCTGTTATATTATAAATTTTGTTAGGCATTTGTCCTTTGATCATTTTGTCCTTGTTGGTTTACTTTCTTTTCAGATTCTTCTTAGGCAGGTCTTCCTCTTTCTTCTTTTCTCCTCTGTTATTTTTTTGTAATATTTTTTCTTCCCCTCTATGTAAATGTGTTTAGGTCTCATCTTCAGTCTTTGCATCTTCCTCTAGACCCTAACTTCAGATAATGTAGTCATAAACATCATCTTTATGAATAGATTAAATGTTTAAGTTGTCTTCTTCCCTCCAATTTAACTCAACCTATTTAGATTTTTTTTTTGGTCTAAAGCAGTCATCTGGCTATAATTATCTTGGGATCAATTCTTGGGCTTTATTTTCTTTCCTAATGTGGTCTTAGAAGCACTCCCCTTTAATTTGTACCCCTGACTAACTCCAACTTCAGCTCTGTATTCAGACTAAGTCCTCTGTGCAGCTCTGCAGCCTTACAGTTCCTGTTTGTCCTTACAGCCATAAATCACATTGAAGGCCTGCTTGCCTCAACACCATGACTGCTATGATCTCATCTTTTTGTCTGGCTTTAATACTTACAACTTTGCCTCACTTTGCTGATGTTAATATTATCTTGGCTTATCACTTTGGCTACATTACTTGCTTTTTAAAGACTATTTTCTTCTCAAATAAAAACATATTTCCCTTAAAACTTGTCTTCTCCCTTCCCTTCTAAAAGGGAGATTTTATTGCAAAGTTGACTTTTGTCTTTGCTCTAGAGGCATTATCAGCTTTGATTTCCTACTTTGTTCATCATGCAGTCATTTGTACACCTTTTCTTATGGGGCCCTGTCTTTGTTGAAACTCCTCAGAATTCTTTTTTATAATGTATAAAGTTAGGTATAATCTGTTAATGATTGCTACAGTTGTAACTAAATTAAAATGTATGTCCCATTATATTTGGTTGCCCAGTCGTCTGAACTCTAGGCTGCTTATTCTTTGTACACCTGCTATAACTTGTTCTTTAAATTGTAACTTATTGAAATACTGGTTTTCACATATACGGACAGCATGTATGTCAAAGCAAAGATTTATATAAAACCAAATACAGAACAGTAGATTATTATTATTTGTTTAGTAATTGTATTGAGATCATGTAGTAGTACTGCTGTCCAGAAGAATGACTGATCCAAGTAGCTCAGTGTAATATTTAAATGAGAAGAACTTTCTTAATCTGAGATCACACACAAAAAATCCCTTCTTCAACAGAAGAAGATGGATTGTCCTGGCAAGCAGGGGTGTTAAAGACATCTACTGGATATTCTTTCTCATCATTGTGTAAGTAATCATTTCCCTTTAGCGTAGTGCAATACAAATAATCAAATATACTGAAAAAAATCGTTATTCACAAAAGGCCAGTAAAACTTGAAATCAGATTACTGCTGCCATTTTCTCAAACTAATAACTACTAGAGACATTTAGATGAAGAGGGTGATAGAGTTTGAAAGGACAAATTTAATGCGATCTAGTGAATACATGAGTAAACAGTTAAAGAATATGCCTGTAAAAAAAGGAGAGAATAAATTTGCTCTGGAAAACCTTTCCTGCCATAAGAGGAATGTGAGTCTTGTTAGGCCTTCTCTTTCAAATATTATAGCTACAACCACCATCACCAGATAGACTTCCATATTCCTAAGATAAACATGGTGAAAGGTTGGATAATATCCTTCAGTACACTAGTGAATATCACTGTATCCATCCTCGTTTTTCCCTATAGCTACATCCTGATTTATCAGTTGTGCTGTTATCAGAAAATTGACAATGAAAATAGCAAATCTCTTTTCTAACAATACAAAACATTCCTTTTACATAGTCATGTATAGTCATGTATAATTGGATAATGTCATATTCACATTTGCTTTCTACTCTGCAGTCCTGCTTGTCGCTTCCCTTTCTGAAAATTCTATGTCGTTGCAATGTAAAGCATGCTATAGCTGTTGTTTCTGACTTTCAGCTTGTTATCATTGTCAAATGTCTTGACTGGTCCAGAAGAAAAAGGTCATGGAAGTGTTGATATTTAAAGTGTCCAGATTACAACAGACAAGCAATTTGTTAAAGTCAAATTCTTAGATCTCTGAGAGGCAGAAAGACCAATTGAACTACTGCTTATAGTTCAAAATTATCTATGATTCTTTGGCAGCAAGCTTCAAATTCCTGAAGCTATGTATTATAGGCTCATGCTGTCTACACTTTTAAACTACTATACCCATCATTTAGTCCACTGTTACAATCACTTTTTGAATATATTTCAAGTGAAATCTTTGACACAGTTTTCTGTGTTTCTGTGTTTCACAGTTTTTTTTTCAGTTTAGTGTTTCATTTCCTTGCTTTCTCATAGATAGTATTTTAAAATGATCCAAAAGCAACTTCAAATTAACTCCAAATTTGATACAAAGTCTGTTTTATTTGCTGTTGTTTCAAAGATTGCATTATCAATTTCAGTATCTCACTTCTTCACTGTTTACTGTTTTTTAATCTTTTTGTGAATTAATGAAACCTTTTGAACTTTCAGATAACAGATGATAATATGCCTTGTGCCTTGGAGAACATCATTATTTTTTATTTTCTATGTCAGTACAGTGGCTTCTGTCTGTATTCTGTGGGCATGGCCATCCCAGATCATCATGGCTTACTGTTCACCTGAGGCAGATGAAATGTGAATGAAGGTAGCTAGAATGTCATTATGTAATTATGAAATGAAGAGTTTTCTTGTCTTATGTTGCGACAACACAGGCTATGCAAAGGGTTTCTTTATTGCTCTGTTAGAGTAACTGTCTAGTCATGCACACAAGATAGTTTGAGTGATAGTGTATTTTTTTTCTAATCACATCAATTGCAGAAGTGGTATTGCCATGATAAAATCACTCAAGCTAACAAAGTATGCAACCTAAATCTTTGTAGAGGGGTAA
>NW_010584750.1:0-88576 GCF_000705375.1 Tinamus guttatus | reverse complement strand
CTCCCTAGATCCTTCCAGAAGCCTTTGGGGATACCTCACATTTCCAGTTAATAGGATCCATGAACAAAGGCAGGAAAATGCCCTTTTTTTTTTTTTTCTCCGCAGCTTGATTCTTGAGGGATCCCCTGTATCCTGCATATCCTCGGCTCTGTCCCCAAAACACACAGTTTGCCAGCACTCTTTTGGTGCATTATAATAATACCGCGGTGGGGGCAAATATCCCTAAATTAGGATTTATGAAGCACCCTTAATTTGTGCTGTCGGCCTAAAGTGCTGTTTTTAAATAGGGAAAACGGTTAATAGGGAGGGTGGAAAGATGCAGCCCCCAGCCTTTTTGCATGCGAACAACACAGCCTTCTTTCAAGAACTGTCAAAAGTGAATTTCAGGGATCCCTGTTGGAGTGTTTCCCATGCTGGAGGAGTGAGGCTGTGTCCCATGGGAAGCGCAGGGATGACATGTGCCTTTAGCAGATGGCATCTCAGCCCGTGCCAGCCTGTGGGCAGAGAGATGCTCCTTTTGCCTGGCCAGTGTCAAGGATCCTGCACTGCACAAGAAGCTAGAAAGGGCATTGGGAAAGCTGGATGGCTCCCAGCACATCCACCCCTAGCAGCTCAACATCCTCATGCGGTGGCCAAATCGTGCCCAAACTGGCAATCACTAACCAGTGTCACGGGAATTTTGGTTGCGTTACGTGAGTTTTTGGGGCGGGTGGCATTATGCTATTTGAGGTTGCACAGGCTGAGGGCTCAGATGCTCTCCTCCCTGCAGATCACTCTCACCACCATCGGCTATGGGGACAAGTACCCACAGACCTGGAACGGGCGGCTGCTCGCGGCGACGTTCACGCTCATCGGGGTCTCCTTCTTCGCCCTCCCTGCCGTGAGTGAAGGCTGTAACGTGCTGCTATGGATAGGGTTGGGTTTGCTGGTGGTGAGGGGACAGCTGCATCCATGCTTAATGTACCCAAAATCAGCAGGACTTAGTGACCTGAGTCAAGAGGAAGGGGGACATGCGGAATCCCGTTGCTTGTCCACAGAGTATGCAAGAACGGTGACGCAATGGGAACAGAAAAACTCGGTTTGCCTCCATCAATATGATATTACTGGAGTGAAAACAAACTAATGGAGGCAAAGGTGGCTCTAACTTGTTAGTTAAAGCTTGGCCTAACACACTGCTAACTGCAGGTATCTTCTTCCTCCCAGGGCATCTTGGGCTCGGGGTTTGCTCTGAAGGTTCAAGAGCAGCATCGGCAGAAACACTTTGAGAAGAGGCGCAACCCGGCAGCGGGCCTGATCCAGGTTAGGAAGCTAAGCCTGGGCTTTAGTCCTGTGCCACGGGATCGTAGGTCCTCCCAGGGCTCCAGGGGTCCTGGAAATGGGACATCCTTGCTTGGGACCATGAGAGGGTGTTTTTTAGACTATGAAGAGATGCTCTAGTTCTGGTTCCCTCTTTTGCTATGATTTGACTCAGCTCCCTGCAAAAGCCTAAGGGAGTCTTTCCATTGGCTTAATTGCATTTAATTATTGTGGGCCACAAGCACCCTGTGATGACCCTCACGATTTACAGAGTCTTCTGGTTCTCATAGTAAAAAAAAAATCCCGCACAGGGATCAGAGTGCAAAATGGATGGAAGTGACCTTGAGGTTTATAAGCATTGCAGAAGATCATCAGGTTCATGACCAAGGAGGCTTGACGTTACTTGTTTGCCTTTCTGGGGGTCTTTGAGAAACTGAGGAGGAGAAGAGAAGGTGAAAAATGTGGCAGTCTGTGGAAGGTGCGAGACAGCAGCCGGTGACTGGTCTTGTCTGGAAATAAATGCCAGGAAATCAGCCATGGAAAAATAGCATATGTGGTAGGCAGTCTGGGGGAGAGAAGGAACAAAATCCAGCCCAATGCAGTCAGACAAATGCATTAGGACAGTTTGTTTTCATCATTTTTTCTTTCTTCTTTTTTTTTTTCTTCCCGAGAGAATATTTATGCCGATAACAAGCTCTGATTGGGAGCATTTTCTTAAAGCTAACAGATGTCTGCACAGAAGGTTGGCCTTAGTGGAGGTCTTAAAGATGTGAAAGATGAGAGGCATTTGACATGCCCTGGATCCTCTTCCTCCCAATATTTTCCCACTGTCCCATGTGTTTGCTGCAGCGAGGGTCTGGTCCCCAGAGTGATTTTTGTTGGTGCATGTGGCCAGGATGGGGGCTACTGTTGCTTTGTAACCTCTTAAAAGGAGCCAGGGCAGAATGGAGTCAGATACTGAGGAGGGCTGAGGATGCAAAATCACTCTGAACACTGTCTGTGAAGATGATACCATTTGCAAACAGGTTAAAAAGGCATAGGATAAAGACAGCCTAAACCTTCCTTTTTGATGTGGTTCTGCTCACTTGGGGACACAGCCTTTGCAAAAGCAACCATGCACCAGCATATTAACTACATTTTGCAAAACTCAAAGCAAATTGAGCTGTTCTGCAGCAAAGCGAGCTCTAGAAATCCTTCCTGTGTGTATTTGAGGCTTGTGACGGCTGGTAAATCCCGTCTCCTCCGCAGGCGGCCTGGAGGTTTTATGCCACGAACCTCTCGCGCACGGACCTGCACTCCACCTGGCAGTACTACGAGCGCACGGTCACCGTCCCCATGTACAGGTACCTCCGCCTCCAGCACCCTCGCCGCTGCCTGCTTCATGATGCCACTGTTTCCATGGTTATTTTTGTTACCCAGATACATAATTTGATTTTTAAGTTAAAAGCATTGTTTTTGAAAGCTCTTTAGGGCTGCTATGTGCTTTTTATTTTGAAGTTTTCGTTTTATTTTTTTTATTTTCTCATGTGTGCTTCTTTTCGACTCGATTTTAATTTCCTCATTATGTTTTCTTTCCGTGTCCGTGTGTGTGGGTGACGTGGTGCTCTCGCTTTCACCCTGGTTTCGCCACGTCCGCTGGTAGTTGCGTTGTGTTGTGACAGCGGCCGGGCCAAAGCGCGAAGACCTCCCTCCCGAGCTGCCCCGGACCGTAGGTAAATGCCTCCCTCGCCCGGTGGGCAGCACCCCGCTCCACCTCGTGCCCTCTCTACTGGTGCTACTGGTTTCTGGTGGTTTTCTGCCTTTCACCCAAGCTCTGCCCCTTAATTGTCCCCAAGCGCAGCACTTGGTCCTTGGACAGTGGCCAGCGGGTGGGCTCGGGGCCTCTTCTTTCACTATCTTGGCATCACCTTTATTTTCTCCTAAAGGATAAAAATCAGACCAGGATTGAGGGAGGACTTTCTCCTCTCTTGCATTGCCTTTCTCTGTTGCAAATAGCTGATGCAAATAGGGAAGGGTGGGTTTAGGAGCCTTGGTCCCGCAGGACCGAGGTGACTTGTTGCCATGCCCTGAGCAAGAACGATGCTGGCTGGAGCAGGGATGCAGGAATTGGCTGCCCTCAGGAGCCTCGTTGTCTTGGTCAGTAAGTTTTCATTGGTTCCATCCCCTGTGTATGTGTCTGGTAACTCTTTCCCTCATAGATTAAACTGACTTCGAGATTTTGTTTAAAAAAAGAAAAAACAAACCAACAAATCCAGAACAAAACTGTTTCCCAATAGCATTAAACCCATTCATTGTCACTCAGCCTCTCAGTACTCGCTCTTGCCCTGAGTACACGGTGCTGGCCAAAATCAACTACTGGAGAGGCTGAGGAGCGGCGTCTGACCCAAAGCCCACCTCAAAACCCACAGAGGCAGACATGGTTTTGGTGGCCTTTGTCAGGCTTTACCGCTGACCGAAAGACTGAACACGCTGCACAGCCAGATGTAGAGTAACCCCTTTCTTGGGAGGACCTTCTAGGGTGGCTATTGGTTGTAGGAATTGGCTTGGGAGGACCTGGGCTCACAGGGAGCTGATGTGCAGGAAGAAAATTGAGCCAAACTGATTCTGATGAGGCTAGTTAGAGATTCTGGGGAGAGGGATGAGTAAAATAACTCATACAGAGCTGAGCTACTTTGCATGAAAAGGCAGCACAGGGCGAGGGGTTTGGTGACTGATGCCGGCCCCAAGCAGCAGCATCACCCCCACTTTCTCTTCTCTCCCAGATTTCCTCTTAAATCCTGACTTCTCTCTGGGCATAGGGGAAAGGAAGGTCACCTGGCAGGGTGAGCCCTACCCAAAGAAATCCAACACGCACCAATAGCTTAAGCCGTTGACCAAGATGGAAAGATTTTAGCAAGAAAGCAGTGAACTCCTTTGGTGTGTGTTACGGTTTTGCTCAGCTAAATTAATTGGAAGTGAGATCTTTTCTCCTGGGGAAAAGGAAAGAAAAAAAAAAAAGGGGGGGGGGGTTCCTTTATGTTCTGGCTGTAGCCTCCATCTCTCACACCACCCATCTCTGTTTCTGCCCTGTTTGCTAAGCTGGCAGAGCTCTCGCCACACTTGTGCCATGAAGCCCTGGGCAGTGTTGGGTGATGGCTGCTGTCCGGCTTAGGAAGAGGGTAGGAGGAGGACGGTGTTCCTGTCCGCCTCGCAGGTGCCCGGGGGATCTGCAGCCCCGGCACTGCTCGCTTTGGACCACTTGTTGCTCATGAGCTGCCATCAGCAGCAGCCCTGTGCCGGCGGCTTGCGTGTCTTCCCATGGCTTCTCCTTGAGACCTGGCTGGTTCCATGTGCCTTGGAGAAGCTCCTGCTTCTCCAGAGCATCACTCCGGTGATGCCGGCTGTCCTGTGTCAAAGGTGACACCAGTGGTGACAGAGGCACTTGGTTATTTCTAAGCCTATTGCAGCAGAGAAAAGCCAAGCCAAGGGGTCCTGTGCCATGGTCGTTAGTCCTGGTCACAGAGCATCTGCGAACTGGAGTACACTTAGTTCATATGCTAATTTTCTTTATTCTGTTTCTTTTCTCCTTTTCCTCTCCCCTCCCATTTTTCTTTCTTTTATCCCTTTGGTTTTCTTTGGTGAAAACACTTGAAAAGCACGCAAACGCAAACGTATGGTGCCTCCAGGTATGAAGTGCATGTGACTCTGAAAGTGTGTGTCATGTCACTCCCTGTTCTTCATTTGGGATTGTAACATGCGAAGCCTCTAATTAAACCAGACCAAAAAAAAAAAAAAAAAAAAAAAAAAAAAAAAAACCAAACCTCTGAAGATCAGTTTTTTTCAAAGGAACGAATGGAAGCCCAAACCAGGCTCCCCATCCTGCTGCCTGCAGACTAACTCCATGCACCTTCATTAACAGTTTAGCTATTGGTACACACAAGTTTTGGGAAATGGTCTGCCAAAATGACAATTTGAGGAAGAAGGGGAGAGTGCTCAATAAGCTTGCTTTCTGAAGGATGATTTCTTGATGGTCTAACAAACCTGCACCACGCCATGCACCGTTAACAAGAGTATTTTCCCTTTCCTACTTCCATTTTCCCCTTCCTGTCACCCATGTGTGTTCCTCTTCCTCTGGTCCCTTTCCTCACCCTGCTGTTCATCACTTATCTCACTTCACTCCATGCTGAAGGAGCTGTGCCTGCCAGCAAACACTAAATATCCCGAATTTGCTGGTGTAAGAAGCAGCATAGCATGGTAGCACCTTGGGAGACTCATCTTTGATAGTGCCAAGTAAAAACAGAGGAGCAGTCAGGCCTGCTCAAAAGGATAGATTTGGAGGAGGGGGAGATCCAACACAAATTTGGTATGGAAATGTAAATAACTATTCAGGATTTCTCCTACTAATCCAGTCTGATCTTTGGAAGAGAGGAGTCCCAACTCAGCAGCATTTTAACATTTCAGCCTTTTTTCGAAGAATGATCCACAGTTAAGCAAGAAGTTATTAATGTCAGTTATTCACTCTGTGGCTTAACCTTTTGGGATAATTCTGATTGAGAAAGTCCTATATACAGCCAGGTAAGCCTTACTATAAATAATACTACCCTAGGTTCTGCAGAATAGACTAGATTTTTGATTCGCAGGCATATTTTATAGGAAGTGGTTATCTCAAGCTGTAATGAAGTCAATATTTTAAGAAGGGGAATGGCTTTGAATTTCAAGACTGTGGGCCAAGCTCTGCTCTTAGTTACAGCAGTTTAAATCCTCCTTGGATGCACTAATGCCATTGCAGCAGATCTGATTTAGTGCCTGATTTCCAAACCAGTTTCCAGTTTTCACAGCTTCAAGTTTTACAGCCTCAGTAAATCACACTCACAACTTTGTCCTTGGGGTTAATTTACAGCAAATAGTGACGAAGTATTGCAAGTATAAGATGCAAATACATTTAGCTGTTGTTCAGAACAGCTGGGTTTGACGATCAGACATTTTTCTACTGCTGAAAGTGAACTGACAATGAGATGCTTCCATAGCAGCTCCTAAAATACAGTATTTTACAAGTTTCGTAAGTGTTCCCAGTTACAGAGAATAATTTAGGCTGGAGACCCAACATCTCAATTAGGATAGCAATAGCTTTTAGAGGAAGGAAAAAAAAAATCCCCTGAATTCTTAACTTTAAGTCTTTTGTGTACAGGGTTATTACAGGCTATTTTGTCTTTGCCCTTTGAAAACTAAATCATCATCCTGAGAAGGTTTGAGGGAGAGAAGAAGGGTGGGCTCCTCTCAAGGACCGTGGCACAGCATGGAAAATTCCACTGGAGTCCCTATCCCATTCCAACATCCTTCTCCTTGCCCACCCTTTTCCCAGTTGTGCTCCAACATGTCATGGTGGCTCTGTGCGCGTTGTGCGCATGTGTTACCTGTGCGTTGTGCTGCTGCCCTCCCCTGTGTTGTGGTCTTTTGGTGGTATCCTGGCCAGAGGCATGATGTCCCCCTTGTCCCCAAATGCTTGAGCGTGACCTGTGCTAGTTGGAGTAGCAAATTCCCGTTTGCTGGGGGGAGCTGGTGTGTGGAGCACACGTGGTCCTCCGTGCCCACAGGCTGGGAAGGAGCCAAAGGTCCCAGTGGACCTGGATGTTGGCCCTGCTGCGTTGAGTGGCATGAGTTGTGTGTGTTCCCGTGGTGTGTGCATCATCTCACCTGGTCCCCTTAACCCAGACGTGCTTCCCTTGCTAACAAGTGACACACGGATCGGGAGGAGAGAGAGAAAAATGCAGTGCTGCAGCCGGGGGTCCTTGCTCTGCATCTCCAGGGCATGCAGTGTCTCATGCTTCAGTGTCCCTGAACTCTCACCCCACTGCAGGTCTGCTGCAGCCCTCTGTTTTATAGTAAAACTGGATTAAACTGCTATATGGAGCTCTTAGTCAACAAACCTGGTGTTTCCCTTGAGATTTTTAGTGAAATAAGTGCTGCCAGGTATTGCTGCAATGGTGCTGGAGCTGATTCCCAAGCTATGACAGGTTGGACTGAAAACACCATTCGGATTAAATTTTTGGTCAGGCACTTGGTTGAGTTTATACATATTCTCCATAATGCTACTGTCAGGAAAACATTTCTGTTTCCACCACACATGTGCCAGGTCCACCACTTTTCTGCAGAAGTGGGAAATTTGTGTATTTACTTGCATCTTCACTTTTGCATGGAAGCACCTGTCGTGACCCAACAGGTTTCTGTTTTCAGCACTGTACAAGCCTCGTGTTATAGACTAATGCAAAGAGGGGAGATCCTTCTAGGATACAAAATCCTGCAGCTTAGAGAGCTATTAAGTTCTTCAGCCCTGTGACTTGCATCGTTGGGAGTCCTAGGTTGTGATCGCTGCTCTTGTTCCATGTTTTGCTGGGTATGAACTTTCCTAAGAAACTAAGTCACCAAAGAGCAGTTGTGTGCCTTTCATTAACTTGAGTACATTTTGTGCCTGATTTTTATGCACCACCTTCTCCCATCTTGGCATGAATGTGCAAAACCATGCAGTAGGTTTGAATGGCAATGATAGCCCTGTGCACCGCGCGCCGCTCTGCTGCACCCAGATCAGCTTCTTCCTGACGTCTTGAGTGAAGAGGATCATTAATTCATCAGATCAGGATGTGCTCTTCTCTGGGTGGAAGCAAACAGAGCTGGACTGGGGAGCTGAGCCAAAATTTTCAGACCTATTTTTATTCTTTTTGCTTAGAACTGGAAAATTTTCTGACTCTGTTCTGGGAGCTCTGTTGAACAGCTGCATTTTGAGTTTGGGTTTTGTACATGCAGAAGAGGAGACTTTTCATGTTGTGGTCAGTTGGAGGAGAGCTATGAGGTATTGATCATATAATGGCTGTAAAACCCTGGGCATAGCTATCTCTGCCTTTGTTTTACAGTAAACAACGGTCCTGTTTTTCACAGCACCTCAGCTGCAACCAGTCTGCTAGGGGAGTGCAAATACTTGTAGCCCTTTTGTTGGAAGATGCTGTCCTAGGACAGTTTGCTGCTTCCTCTGAAGATGCCAAGAGTTCCCGTGTGCTCTGACAGATTTTACAGTGAGTATTTGGCTGTTTAAAGCCATTTATTAAGTGAAATGCTCCTGAACAGACAGCTCAGCTCAGAAGCAATGGACCAACCATTGGAAAAAGCACAAACAGCTGTGCTTCCTCAAGAGGAACAGACAGCTCAGCTCAGAAGCAATGAACAAACCATTGGAAAAAGCAGCAAACAGCTGTGCTTCCTCAAGAGAAAAGTGAAGTTCTTTGAACCTCCTCATCCTCCTCTTCATCCTGGCCAGAGAAGACTAAATCAACCGGCTTGCTTGTTGCAAGCTGGTCCTCTGGGCACAACGATGGCATGTTGCACTTCTACAATTGGACAAGGACACACTGGTGGCCCAGAAAGGGAGTTGCAGGAAGCCAAGGGGATGAGCAGCACCAGCCTTGACCCCAAACAAGGAGTCCCAGAGCTCACTCTTAAGTAGCTTTCTCTGTCCTTCCCCGACATCTCCGCTTCACTTCTCACTCTGTTGAAAACCTGACTGTGAATATCAGCATGAAATATTTATGGAGAAAACCCAGCCTGTCAGGGTTGAGTGGAGATGCCAACGTGGCCCACGTGCCTTGTCTGCTCCACACACTTTGCTGCTTGCTCTTCTCAAAGGAGTGAACTGCAGGGAGCTGATTCAGTGGCTTTCGCCACCATTTAAGCAAAAAGTGTTTTGGATTCCCTTGTCAGTGACGTGAAGGAGACCTGTTCTTCCCTAATCTGCAAGGGGATGATGCCTCATTACGCTGCTTTTGGGGGTCGAGCCCCCTAACCTAATGCAGACGAGCAGTGAGATGAGCCTGACTCCGCACCACATTGCTGTTTTTCCTGGGATGCTCCTGGCCTCTGGATCCCTGTTTTCTGCTTTGTGCAAGCCACTCCCTCCTGCACATCCTGTCTTGCTGAGGGCAGCAGCCTTCCTCCCGCCAGCCTTGTCCCTTTGCATCCCCTGGAGCTTCTCCCCACTAAACACAGAGCAGGACTGCTGACCGCCAAGCCCAGCAGCCACGGAGGTTGAAGTTGTGGTGATGCAGACTGTTGCTCTCTTTTTGTTGCTGTCTCTCTCTCTCTTCCCCCGTAGCCCTTCCTTACTTCGCTGGTGGAAGTAGCCTCCAAATCCCCCTCCATTCTCTCCAAGCTCTCTCCCAGTAGCGAACAGTGGCACAAAGCTGATTCTATTTGAAAGATGGGGCAGCGGGTGAAGTTTCCAAGACAGGACACTCTGCTCTAAGTTCTGCCTGAGTATTAATACTCTTTATTCTCTCCCTCTAGACTCATCCCACCTCTGAACCAGCTGGAACTCCTGAGGAACCTGAAGAGCAAATCGGGACTGACTTTCAGGTTAGCAACAGAGTTAAAGCTTGGAAACCACCCACTTTGCAACTCTTCTATTTATTTTTCCCTTTCCCCTTTCTGCTTTTTGCATATGGGCAACCTTGAAGATGTGATAGGTTTTGGCAGCTGATTCCCTGTGGGTCAATCAACGATCTCCTCCCCATTCCTCTCCCATGTGTTACATGTATTTCTTCTGCCCTTCCCTAAGTCGTCTCTGGGGTAATGTCATAGTGCTTGGCTGAAAATGCAGTTGTATTTTCAAGGGGTCTAATCAAGGTAGCATTCCTGATTCTTCTCTGCTTCTTTCTTCTGTTCACCCTCTCAGAAAAGGCTCCAAACCACACTCTGTTAATTTGTTTCTATTACCTCCAGCCCACTTGCCTTCCCTTAGCTTCCCTTGGGGACAGACAAGGTAGAAGCAATGAGAAAAAGGGACATGGGCTGTGGCCTTTTGCCCTAGCTCACATGTCACTAATTCCCATAGCTCCATAACCAGGGCTGTATCACTGTCCAGGTAGTCAGGATCAGGAGACCGATGGGTCTGGCTTTAGATGGAGCTGGGCCCAGTCTGGGGATGTTTTGTCCCTTAAATTGTCTCGTGTTTGGGCTAGACAAGACCGAGAAACAAAACCTGTTCCCTCCGGGGCTGCATGGACAAGGCTGCTTTGGAGGCCAATGTCACAAGCACTATCCAGGTGTGCAGAAGCAACGGATCAAACTAGTTTAAGGTAGAGCAGTTTTTTCCGATTGCTGGAAGGTAATGCCACCAAGTCATCTGCTCACTGATGGGAGATGGTTTTCAGTGTGGCCTTAGCTTGGCTTGTGGCATTGTACCTGAACACCCTTTTCCAGGGGTTGAGCCAGCTGTGTCCTCAACATCAGTGATTTTTCAGAAAAAAATCAGGTGAATTGAGGTCTCAGTGATTTATAGGAAACTGCCTAGAAAATTTGCATCTCCCAGAGGTGTTGGAGCTGCAGCCAGGGTGCCAAGGCCAGAGTGCCCAGCACTGAGTCCCTTCCCCAGCAGCATCCCCACCGAAGCACCAAGTGTCAGCACAAAGGTCTGCGCCAAATGACGTGACATGAGCTTTGTCCAGAGAGAAGCGAGCACAGCGGGGTCACCTCGCATGGCCTGTGTTTCACATCTCCGGGCCACGCGTTTCCAAAGGCAAGGAGCCTTTGGCTGAGCCCACAGAAGTCCTCCTGTGCTCCCACAAATCACATGGCCGTGGCGTGTCTCAGTCCCACATAGGCACTAAGACGGGTTGGGATGATTTCTTCAACCCTGTACGTTGTATGTGTCTTCTCTGAGGTTGTGTGAGTCTCCAACGATCTTCTGTCCGGGCCAGAAACTCCAGGAATAAGGTGCTCCTTGCCCTCTCCTTGTCCACAACTTCCACTTAGCTGTATCGTTTGGTATTTGTCCTCTCGTTATGTTTTAGCAGCGAAGCAGCAACATCTTTTGCCACCTGACACCATGCTAATGTACTATTGCTTCTGTTTAAAGGAAAGAGCAGCAGCCCGAGCCATCGCCCAGGTCTGTATTGCTGCCCACACGCCATTCCCATGCATTCCCCGTCGAGCTCTGTGTACGTGTGTGCGTGTGTGTACCATGTCGTGGCACCATTGAGGGACGGAGCCGAGGTATTTTCGTGCTTGTTCTGTGCTGTGGCAGTCCAACGTATCTCCGTGTGATGCTGGGCCTTAAATCACACCTTCCTTCCGACGTGCCTCGAGGTGCCGCTCCGAGGATGAGGAGGTTACGGGGTGGATTGAGGGCAGGGCCGAGGTTGGCAACTCGGGCAGAGCTGGCACGTGCCCAGGGTGATGGCAGGACATTGGTTTTTGCTGCTTTACTCTCTTACTGCTCGGAGTTGTAGCTAGAACACTGCAGGCTCAGAGGATGCTGGCGGAGAGCAGATGCTTTGCACGTGTCTCCACCACTCAGTGCCGTGACAAGGTGACATGGCACATGGTCACCGTGTCACTGGGTTGACCAATTCTGGAGCTGCAGGGCACTGTGTGGTGCAGACTTGGTCCCCCTGCTTGCTCAGGGTCCCAGTGTGGCGGTGTGTGGTGGAGACATCCCTTCCCAGCCCTGCTCCCTGTGGCCTCCTGACCCCTGAGTAAAGCCAAGTCGCTGCTTTGCCCTTGAACTTCCAGACAGGCAGCGCTGGGAAGTGGCCTTTGCCTACCAAGGCCGGTGAGATCCTCACCTGATGGAGAGGTTTATTCCCATGTTCTAGGGAAAGCAAGCAGGCTGGTATTTGGGATACTTATTTTTTCATCCACCTGGACGCATTTTGGTCTGTGGGTTTTTTTTTTTTTTTTTTTTTTCTCCCCCTTATATTTTCCCAGTTCTTTCAAGAAGTAATTCTGGGATAGGCTCTCCATATATATATGTATGTACTTTTTTTTTTTCCCCTTAGAAAGCAAGACACAAAACTGATAATCTGTAGAGAACATCCGCTTGGCTTTTTGATCTTCTGTCCCATACTACAAAACTTAGCTTACAGCCTGAATATGTTAACACTGACTGAACATGGATAAGTTAAACACCGACTATACTTTTCTATTTACCAGGTTTCAAAAGTATAACTAAAGGCTGGCATTTTACAGGTATAACTTTCTGCTATGTCTTTTAGCTTATAAAGAGGCTAGAAATGATTTTCTCTTTCCTGGCACAAACTCCAACCAAAGATGTCTGGGCACATAAGATGCCAGCTAAAGAGAGAAAAAGTCCAAACTCCCTTTTTTGTTTCCTACTCCTTTTTTGTCTTTCATTTGAGCTTTTCTTTGCAAGCAGAATCTCCATAACCCTCCATCCACTTCCTGCCAAATGAGCCTCATTACCAAGATCATGTTTCAACTACCCAGAATTTGTTTTTTTTCCTACCTAGGGCCTCAGCTGCTGTAGTGAGAGGGAAGGTAGCCTCCATCCAGCACTGTTTAAACAGAGAGCATTACTTGGGAAGGGCTATCCTGGAGCAGAGCAGCTCTGAAATCTTGGCCATCTGCCCTTGGAGGCATCGACAGATAAATCCACATTTCTCACTGGCATGTGGCTGTGCAGTAAGAAGAAATCTTTGTTCAAAACTATCAGCTTCATATTAGAGGATGCAGAGATGCACCAGGCAGTGATCCTGTGATTGCAGGCACTGGCTTTGCTTCTCTGTTCATTCCTCTTTGGATCTCAGTCCTGTCCTGCAGGGTTTGCAGGGTAAAACTTCATGTTTTTTCATAGAGGTTGCAGATTTTCCTCTACTAGTTTTCTCTATTGTTTTTCTCCATCTTGGGTCCCAGAATAAGCAAAAATGCCCTTCCATTGCCCTTTTTCATTGTATTTCTCACTATGTTCAGGTCCTTCCTCAGGGCCATTTTGAAGTGCCATTTTCTTAGCCCTGAACTGCATCTCCTGCATCACCAGTGGGTTTCTTTGTACTCTTATAAGATGCTAAACCTGAACCCAGGAGCTTACGCTGAAGATCTGCAGCTGATGTATAGATGGTGTTAGGGTACTTTCTGTATGGTTCAGTGCAGCAGCCATAGCTCAGTCACAGCTCTCTCCTCCTGTATTTTGCTGGGGCAGTATCCCCTCTCCCTTCTGCTGCTCTTGTCTATCTGCTCACTCTTCACACCCCAGGAAGAATTTTTGTTCAGAGGACCCAAATCTGATATTCCCCAAGTAAAAGTTCCTGGATCTTTTACAGTCACATCCCAACATCTTACCCTCTCTGATTTTCAGCTTCCTCGCAATGATGGTCTGTGTCATCTGACCATGGGTTTAGTTGGTCATTAAGACAAGAGAATGCATCTTCTTTGAGGAGCTATAATGAGCAACCCACTAGGTGGTTAATCACCCAGCTATGGATTGTCAGTAATGACTGTTCCTCCTAGGAAACTCTTTGGGATGAATTTGTTCTCCTAGCAGACCCAAGCACAGGGCTTCTGCTGTGGGCAAAGGATTCACTCCACTCCGTTTCCATCAGTGGAAGGAAACATCCAGGCTCTGCATCCTTGCTCTTCACCTGTTGTAGTCATGTGTAGGGATGGCTGATTTCCTACATCCTACATCCCTACATCGGTCTTTGCATGCCTGGCACAGCACAGAGTCTGTGGAGCAGGCAGAGCGCTCTGCTGCTGCGTTACATCTCGACAGCTGGCTTTTAAGTTGAGCAGAGACAAGCAAACTTGGCCTTGCAAGGTCAGAGCATGTCCTGTGCATCCTGCCAGCCTGAGCCTGCAGGGTGCCTCAAGGCCCTGATCCTGCTGCCTCCAAGTCCAGCTGTTCCTGCAGTGCCAGCGGCTCTGGCCACAGGAGCTACTGCCCAGGCAGGGAGATGCGATGCCAGGAGGTCTCAGCAACTCCTGGACACAGCCACCTATCCCGGAGCAAGTGCGTGAGTGTGCCCTAGGCTGGCGTTCACCTCTTCTACTCCACTGGTTTTTGATTTGGTCTGGGAGATAAACAGGACAGCCTATCTAGGCAATGGGTTATGTCCTTTCTCTCACATTTGTTTCATTTTCCACTGCAAGCTTGTCTACATCCATCTATGCCCGAGCACTGCGGTGTGCTGCTCTGCTCCTGGGGCACACAAGCTCTTTCCCCATGACATGGAGCCTGGGCTGTGATGAGCACAAAAGATGCTGGCCTTATGCTACTTGCTACGTGCCCTCCTCCTTCTCATTTTCTCTCTTAAAACAAACAAACCAACTGCTTACATTGTTTCCTCTGCCGATGGCTTTGGGTGCTGTTTGTGTGTCCACTCTATGGTCTGCATTGGCCAGGAGCAGTGGCTGGTTGCCCTTCCCAAGAGCAACTTGTGCTGCAGAAGTAGTTACCCCCATTCGACCACACTGCTCTTGAGTGGAGCCCGACCACGAATCCTGCCTGCCTTGTCATGCCAGCAGATGAAGGCTGCCAGGCAGTGGGGCTCGCTATGGAAAGCTAGAGATTCGGAGTGGTTAATGGGCTTGGCTTCCTCATGCTAATCGAGCTGAAAATTCACTGTGGCATCTTGTCTCTGTTTATTTTGTCTTCTGATCGTAACATTCAAAGAATAAACATATGGTTAGCCAGGACTACAGATACTCTTTTATGAAAGGTGCGCTCCAGATGTGCTTTAACAAATGGCTTGTTAAACATCTGAAGGCATCTTGAGACCAGATTTGGTCCACTGGTTCTTTCCAAAATGTGATTGGCCAAAAGTGAAGAACTAAAAAAAAAAAAAAAATCATTGATCCAAATGATCAACATAATGCGTGAATATCAGAGAAAAAGAAACAGAAGGATTCCAGGGAAACGGGAAGCTAAAAATCAGATTACTTTGTCCAGCATGAGTTAAAGTCTTGTAGTCAATGAGAGGAATCTCTTTAGAAAGTCGTCACCAAGTTTGATTCGCCCCTGACCATACGGAACTTGGCAAAACCTTGGCCATTATCTTGAGTGAGTGCTGGACAGGGCCAGCTTGTAATGTGTACGTGTATCTGTGTGTGTGTGTTGGTTTTATATACATATGCATATATGTATATAAAAGTGTATGTATGTATCTGTCTGAGATAGGCACTAGATGGATATTTCTGTTCTGGGGTGTGATTAAGGCTTTTGTACACACTGGAGGATGCCTCTGGTTGACTCTGGACCCTGGGCACCAGCCTGGGGTGTCCGAGGTGGGACTCCAATCCCTGCAAACTGGTGTCAACCCAACGGGCCTCGTCAGCCTGGGCTGGCGTTCGACCTTCCAGCTGATTAAACCAGAGACTCATGCTGGGACTGACAGTAATCTGAAAATAATCGGTTGCCTTTAGGGGAGCGGATTATTTGCACAGAAGGGACTGCTACTTTCTGTAGAGACTGAGCAGCTGGGTAACCAATGCGTCTTGCCAAGGCTTCGCATGCCCGATACCCGCTGCCCTGCTGTGAAGCTCAGATCCCAGCCCTAGAGCCACCCAGGTAGCTCCCCTGGGGCTCTGGGGGCTCCTTGTAGGTGCCTTAGTGGTCCCAAAGAAAGCGAGATTGGTGCCAGCCGAGCTTGACTGGAGTACTCGCAAATTCTTCCTGCGGGCAAGCATGGGCTCTGCAAATTGCCCAGCTTCCCATTTATGAGGCTGGGGCTTTTTTGCACCCTTTTCAGTGCATCTGAGAGCTCAGCAAGTAGCACGCGCTGGTGGCCGTGCGGATCCTTCCAGGTGGGGTGATGTGGGCCACCTCATTGCCATCGCGCAGGTAGAGGGCTGCTCCATGGCGTGGAGAACCCTGGTGGGCCAGGGAGTGCCCGAGCAGTGATTTGGGATGGGGTCCCAGGAGCTGCGGTGTTGCCTGAACTGTCACTCAGTCCCCACGGGCTGGTGCGCACTGTGACAAGTGGACATATGGATGGGTCCGGATGTCCAAATTCCTTCCCACAGGGGACTGCATCACACTGTTTCTGTGTGTGTATTTATTTTTAATGCCAGGCTCAATGTAATGCTGTTACCTGTATGGGAAGTACAATTTACTCACATGTTTACTACATCTTTTGGTGCCTTTTTTTTTCCCTTTTCTTTCTTTCCTTTTTTTTTTCCTAAAAAAAAAAAAAAAAAAAATTTTTGGGATGTTTTGGAGAAAACAATTTTAAAAAAATCCTTCTCCGTGGGTTATACAAAAGGACGTCTATTTTACTTTTTTCTATTTAGAGGAAAAAGAGAACACTTTTCCAATGGAAAAAAAAAATCTTCCTCCATAACTCTGTCAAGTCAACTGTAGATAAACTGATGCCAGCAATTCAATGCAGAATGGGTCATTCTGATAACGGCATTTGATCACAGACAGACTAATTTCAGGAATCCCCTTGAACTTTTTTTTTTAATTTAATGCTCAAATGAAAAAATCCTGTCATGAACCCGGCCCTCAAAACACCTGTCTTTTAAACCTAGAGTCAGTAATCAAGTTTCCTGTTTGGCATTTGCTTCCAGGTCTAATTTTTACTCTCCCCTCATTTCCAGTAAAAGCAAACCGTGCAGGGAGTCACTATGCGGATGCTGCTCAGGAAACTCTAGGTACCACGGGAAATGCGTCGCACGGAACTAATCAAAAGCTGCACGGCTCATTCTCCCTCTACCCTGCTACCACCCGTTCTGATCACTTCCCTGCTTAATAGAGGTACTAGATGAGTAAAAAAAAAATAATAATTAAAAAATAATTAAAAAAAAATTGAAAGAGCCTCCCCATTATCTGCTCAGAAATTAGAGGCTTCCTTGTCTGCCAATCATGCAGAGCACACAAACCAAAGAGATGAGGATGGGGAATTTGGTCTGGCCTCGCAAGCTGTGACTGTTCAGCAACAAAGGAGGCTGGAAACTGGAGTTTCACAAATGATGGAAAAAGAGAGAGAAGAAAAAAAAATCTATTCCTTCTTATCTCTCCCTTCCCCCTAATGGTTGGGAGGCTCTTGCAAATGCAATTGCACGGTGCAGCAATATCAAGTTAGTAGCATCCGAAATCCCAACTTCCCACCTCCACTTGATCACCCTTCCTTTGGCTCTCTCAACAGTGGCAAATTGACCTACTCTGGTCTAGTGGCATTTGGAAGCCACGGCTTGCCTATCTAGCACCTCTACTACGCAGTTAGAGAAGGACTAATCTCAGCCTGTCCCACCAGACATAGGGATATGTGTTTCCCTTAGCATTGACAGTAGGATTGGGAATGGCTCTGTATCTAGATGCAGAGGGGAACAGGTAGAGCAGAGGGACTTGTATGTGCAGTGGTTTCCTCTTTTTCTTCAAGGTGGTTATTGATAGGCAGTTTCAGTGAACTCCCAAGGTGCATCCCTTAATGCACCCATCTGATGACCATGATGGTACACAGATATATATATATATATATATATAAAATATATTTTTATATATATAAAAATTTCCTTATATACAGAAAATTCTGTTTTCATGCCTACACTGGAAGAGAGTCTCTTCCCTTGCCCCAGGCACTGCAGCAATCATGCACTTTCTTGACTTACTAATGCCCAGAGCTTGCATGCTTTGAATGTGGACAGGTCAACCCTACGTTCTCCCCCTGAAGTGAGTGCAGGATGGTAACCCCAGCAGTGGCAGGGCACTGAGTGATGCAGCATGTTTGTGAAATCGAATTTTTGCATGCTCTTTTTTGGAATCCATCCTAATTCTCAAAATCACCAGTCTGTCTCTGTCAGAAAGCCTATAAACTGCAGCTAAAAAGTACATGTATCTATGGTTTTCTCCATTATTTGTTCCAACTTGTACCTTTTTATTTCTTACTATTTTTTTTCTTGATGGCTGTTTTTGCTATCTGTCAGATTGGAGGCTAGAAAAACACCTGAGACTTGCTTGGAGCACAGTTCAGAATTGGTTTGGTAAATCCCATCTCTGAATGGGTAACAGAAAGGAAAGGGGGCATGATCTAGGTTTCATGATATGAATTTTTCCCTGCAGGAAACTCTCCTACACCTGGGTAAATAGGTTGAGTCTTTGAGTTAGCCTCCTGGTATGTGTCTTGATGGACCTGTGACCTCTCTTGGAGTTTGTCCTTGAAAATACTGACTTAAATATTGGGTGATCCTCAGCTGCACAGAGTGTTTCAGCAAATTTCAGGAGGCAAAGATTTGGTTAATAGTCTAGCCAAAATTTTTGTCATATTGTCTGCAGTGTTTCTATTTGTTAAGGGAGATCATTTTGTCCTTGGAGGCAGAAGCCTCTTGCAAGCAGGGACTCATCCCTGGAGAAAGGCTGCTTTCAATTGCCCAGTGCTGGAGTTGGCTTTTGGCAGAATTTAAAACCAGCAGTGACATTCATAATGCTGTCCTCTCCCCTGTCCACGTCCAATTCTGTTCTCTGGAAAATGAGCCACTTTGATCTTCACTGGTCTGTTCCCAGTCTTGTGTTTGTTAGCAAAATGGAGTTGCATGTCTTCTAGGCATGATTTTTAATTGATAAAGTCATTATACTTTTTCCTATATTCTATTGAAATCCTTTCCCATTTAGTCCTCATTTCATCTCCCCCATCTTGAGTTCTAAGAGGGAAAGGGAGGATGAAACAAATCATTGTGTAAACATCCTCCTCCTCCACTGGAGATCCTGAGAAGGAGGATACCCAGGTCGGTTCTTCTAGTCATGAAGAAATCTTGAGCTCTGGTATAGATCCTAGGGCATCTTTGTTGTCTGCATCCATCCCAAGTATAGTGTTGTACATGCTGTGCTATAGTAAAACTGTAGATCTGCCTTGAATTTGTTAGACCCCTTGGGCCATCTGCCTGCATTCGCCCAAACGAAAAATTCCTCCACGTCGATGTGAGTACTAAGGCCCTTGCAGATAGGATGCACGAGATGAAATCACTGACCATTACAGCACAGTGGGGCAATCGTGGAAAGCTTAATGTAGGTAAATTAATAGAGAACTCCTTATGAGCAGTGGTTCCTTAATGTACTCAAACAATGATCTGTAGTCAATAAATGCAATAATGCATGCATTTGTGGCCAATAATGTAACTATACCACGCCAGATTAATAAGTCTATTATATTCTGCTTTGTAAAAGACTTATCAGGAGTCTACTCAGGAATGCGGAGGCACCACAGGGATTTGTTGCTAATGGTAAGAAGAAATGGCCCCCAAATCCATAGAGGAAAGGTGGCTGCAGACCCCTTTGCTGGCCTGTGGGCCTGGGCCTGGTTGCAGTGTTTCTAAAAGAATAATTGGCTGGGCTTGAAGCTGTAAAGTAGCTGTTTTGCTTTGCTCACAAAATGCAAAACAACTAATCTGGAAAAGAGCAAAAGATCTCTTGAAAAATGTGCTCGGTGGCATTTGACAGGAGTCTTGGTGACACCAGATCAAGACACTGTAAAACCATGGGGGACAAAACCCCTGCACTAGAAGCAGGCGAGGCGACAACTCAATGCACTGATAAGTTCTCCTGAGCATTCAGTGACATTGAAAAATGCCCAGTGCCAAGGTAAAAGGCTGCGGAGCCAGGCACGTGCCTGTCTGTGGTGTCCCTTCACGTGCCCTCCCTGGCCCCAGGCTGGCGTGGTGACACAGGGGCAGTGCAAATCCAGCTTCCCGATTATACAAATTCTGTGCTGCCCTTCACCCCAGGTCTGACCCTGCTGTGGTTGCAGGATGAAGAGAAAAGAGACTGTTCTCCACGACAACAGTCCCTGGCTGTTTTTCTTCATTTCTTTCCCCATGTCCAGGTTGCCTGCTTCTAGAAACTCCATCCTTGGAGCAATGGCTTTTCTGAAATCACAGTGCGGGTGAAGCAGGAGTGAATCTGGTCGTCTTTGATTTCTCCTGCAGGCCCAGAAAGTGTTGCACGTCCAGGCATATTGTCCTTTCCTTAATATTTGCAGTAATTGGCTTGTGTCTCTGATTCACACCTGCAACCAGTGACCCTCAAAGGCTAAAATTCACTCCTAGCACTTCTAATAAACTGCTTTCTTGTGCCATGAGCTCAGCACAAATTCTGGATCAAGGATGGCCTCATTTACCAACAGGAGGTAACCTCTTTTTCTTGGCCATAGATTTTCAGGAGAGAAGACATTAGTTTTGGTTGGGTTTGTGTGCAGAGATGGATCTGAGTTCCTGATATCTAACACAGTTTGGCTACTGTTTGCTACCTTTTAGATGAGAGGAGAAAACACAGGAATTGCTAAAGCGCAGATTAAAATCAATGACGAGATTATAGGGATAGTTTTTACTGGTCCATAATTACTGCTTGTGTAAGGAACCCCTATCTTAAAGAAGTGCTGATATACCACAGCCAAAAGCTGAAAATCCTGTAAGTTTTCCCTGAAGGTAGTCTGGAGACTTAATTTCCTTTTAATAAGTTTTCACTAGGTAGCCACCAAATGTGGGCATGAACCCTGGGGACTAGGCCACGTCCCTAGTTGCCATTCCACCTTCCCATAGCCTGTGTCTCCGTGACAAAACCACGCAGTTTTCTTTGCCTTGCCTTCCCCTTGGGAGGAGCAGGACCCATGCCCTGTGTTCACAACGCTCTCGGCATCGTGATTGCCAGCTTCCATTCGTGGTGGTGTGTGTGGCTGGACTGCTGCTTTCCTCATGGCCATGTCACCAACACCTTCACTCACACTGACTTGAGGCCCATCTGCTTGGTTGATACGTGAATACCACTTCTCTGAGACCCTCTGCGTCACTTTGCATGACTTTCTGGTTGAATGAGAACATGATCTTGGATTAGCAGACAACATATATGTCTATATATGTATATACATTTCTTTTGGACTCTTTCCTACTAGCTCCTGCAGCCCTTCAACAGCACTCTCCTCTGCAGGGACTATACTTGCATGTGAATTTGGGCTGTCACTTCCAATGAAGGAATTGCATGGCAGAAGGAAAACTTCAATGAATAGTTCATGTCGTCTCGTGTTGTCTTTGTTAAAACAGCGCAGTTATAGCAGCTGTCGTATTTTTTTTTTATTTTTTTTCTCCCCCTGAGAATTGGATACTTGGGAGGGGAGGAAAAAAAAAACACAGCTCTTAATTGTTCTTCAGATTTATAAGAGATTTTTTTTAATGAAGAAAAGTATTGCACCTCATGCTATCAGGCTTGAAAGCTTTTGCTCATATTCCTTGCTGAGTTCAACGCTTTCTTTTTTTGCCTTTTGTAATTCTTGCAAACATTTCCAGTGCATCTATTGTGAGAGGAAGAGGGGCCACAAAGACCTCGCTTTCCTCCTTGATAGAGGTTTCATTTGGGGGGTTTTCAGTTGTCCTTGAGATCAGTGATGGGAGCAGCTTGTCAGAGGATGAGGCATAAAGAGACTGCTTTGAATTCTGAGCATCAGTGTTGCATTGATTTACGTGGAACTTATTTTAGTAGAGATATTATTGTTTGACTCATTAATACTACTCAAATGCAGTAGATTTCAGGAATTCTCTCCTTTAAAATTAACTAAAAAAAAATTTTTAAAGCCTCTTTAGAGGAAAATGTCAAATACAATTTCAATCTGTTCAATCTGGCTTCTGCTTCAAGAAACCCAGGATGAGAATTGCTTTTAAGTATTTGACATTAATATACAATGATTTTGGCAGCATCAGGGCCTAAAGCTTACATCCTGAAAGGTGTTTAGGCACATGCTTGTTCCTAGGCTCCTGTTTGGACCTCTGATCTGATTCCTAAAAGCTGAACATCTGCCAGTCCCATGGACTTCAGGTGTGCAGCCCTCTGTAAATGAAGCCTCCAATTCACTCTGAGGTTTCATGATACTAAAAATACATCATTTATTGACTTAATTCTACATTTTCTACTTGTAATTTGATCACAAATTAATTAAATTTTCTTAGTTAAATGTTACTTTCAGCTTGAGATTGTTGTCCCCAAAATGGCCACAAGTAATTGCCAGGCTGCAGGGCAGGGAGGGATTTTCCTGCTCGGCTCTGCGGGCTTTGCATGGGGCTGGTGGTCCCTCCCTGGGACCGAGCTGCGCAATGCAGAAAAATGCTGCCTAAGCACCTTTCTCTTTGTGTTAACGTTCAGTGTTTCCTGATGTAACATGACTCTGTAAAAATAGCACCTTCTTACTCAACAAATCTGCTCCCTGTGTGTCTCCAAGTCACGTAGTCTTCCTTTACTGGCAAAAACAAATGTCTGTTCCTGTCAGCACCGTATAACTGATACGGCTGGGGAAAAGGCAACGATACTTGACTTTGCCTCAAATATCAGCAGCTAAATTCTCATCAAAGAAGCTTAGTTGCCGATTTTGGAGGCAAAGGAGGACGGTTTGTTTATGAGTTTTAAGGTGGCATTGCTGAGAGACAGAAAAACTCTAAGTCTTTGGTTGGTGACCTGAAAATTTGATGTGGAAGTCAAAATTCCTGCAGTGTTCTCCCCGCAGATCAAGTCAGATGATTTGCACCAGAGGGATAAGTGGTTACCGCAGTGGTAGAGAGTACTTGGAAATCAAATCCTCATTTTGTCCCAGTTCTGATTTGCCTATATATAAACTGGCAGCTACATGCACAAGTGTATTGCAGTAGTTGTCTAACCTCAATTAATGTATTTTGATAATCAGTTGCCATTTAGAAAAGATCGAATTATCTAAAACTATGTGCAATTTGGTCCTACCAATGCTATCTCTGTAAAGTTTTCCCTTTCATAAAATTTCTCAAGATCCCTTTTTTTTTTCCCATTTTTATGTGAATGTTCACCCTCTTCATCTGGATGAAGGTGTTAATCTTAAATCTTGAAAACTGGAGAGTAATTAAAGCTGTCTCAGAAGACCATTCCCTGGTGAGATCATCTCTGTTTCAAGAGTGATCCTTCTATGCAAGCAATAACCAGCATAATTTTAAAGAAATACGATTCTAACAGAAAAAAAAGAAACAAGATATAGTATTCCAAATCAGTAAAATTTTGCTTGAAACATTTATGACAGCCGTGGTGGCCCTGCAGATCAATTTAGCTAACTTTCAGATTGAATCTTTCTAGGAAGTAGAGGACTTGGGTGTTTAATTATTCGCTTAAGATTTATAACTGGAGAAGGCCAAACTCTTCTGAAGATATAAAAAGGTCAGGTTTGGAAAGGAGGGAAGACTGGCTATAAAGAAGGGGAAAGGACGGGTCTGAACATGAGCTGAAGTGTTTCCAGGGCAAGTTCAACTTTGCAGGTGAGGGCTTTTGTTAGGATATTCGTATGGGCTGTAGGATTTTGGAAGGCTGTTGTGAAAGAAAAGCTTCCTGGCTCCTGATCGGCCCCGATCAGTGATTTAAGGATTCATAACCTCATCGTTTGACGTCATTCTGTCCCGCCAGCCCTGGCATCCCACGAGGGGCTTCTGTTAAGTCCTCATTATTTTTTCTCTCTTGGTAATCATTGCCATCTCACTCATTATGGTGGACACATTTCCACAGTGCTTTCTCAAAAAAAAAAATCAAAAATCAAATCAAATAATAAATGTACTACTACTAATAAAAAAAAAAACACACACACAATGGCCAAGCTACATCTCACTGCTGCTTCGAAGCGCTCTTGGTTTCTAAAGGCTGGTGGGGAAGGACTGCGTGGTTTCCAGAATGACTCCTCCTGCTGTCTCCTTTTTGTCTTTGTTTCACCGTGTTTCTCTGAACAGTCAGAAGGTCAGTTTGAAAGATCGTGTGTTCTCCAGTCCCCGCGGTGCTGGCACCAAAGGGAAAGGCTCTCCACAGGCTCAGGGCATCCGGAGATCCCCCAGCGCTGACCAGAGCATCGAGGATAGCCCCAGCAAAGTGCCCAAAAGCTGGAGCTTCGGGGACCGCAGTCGAGCTCGCCAAGCCTTCCGTATCAAGGGCGCCGCATCGCGGCAAAATTCGGAAGGTGAGACCTTGGGGTGGCTGCTCCGTGTCACGAGGGACCCTGAGCGGGATTGCATTGGCCTGAGTGGCACTGAGTGGCGTGGCATTGGCATATGTGGCACTGGCAGGGGTGGCGTTGAGTGGCGTCATTGACACATTGATATGGGTGGCAGGTTAGAGATTAGGAAAAAAATATACACAGAAATAGTGGTGAAGCAACACCACTGAAGCAACGGGTTGCCCAGGAAAATGATGGAGTCACCATCCCTGGCAGTATCCAATAAATGTGCAGATCAGGCGCTTAGGGACATGGTTTAGCAGGCCTGGCAGTGGTGGGTTTATGCTTGAACTTGATGATCTTGAAAGTCTTTTCCAACGATAATGATTCTACGTCATGGGCGACATCGGCATAGGGGTCTTTGGCATGGGTGGCATTGAGCAGTGCCATTGGCATAGGACTTCAGCCTGAAGGATGGTAGGGGTATAAACAAGAGGAAAAATCACTGCCAACAACCACAGAAATATTAAGCATAGTGGGAGAGGCATAATGGGGCTTCTGAAACACTTTGAGACAGCTGCTGGTAGCATTGTGGGATGTCACCTTGGCCTGGCTCAGGGAAGGGACTCAAGGGATGTTCCCCATGATGCTCTTTCTGCCCCTCCCGGGCTCTCATTCCTCCCCTTCTGAACCCAGAAGCCAGCCTCCCTGGAGAAGACATTCCTGATGAGAACAAAAGCTGCAACTGTGAGTTTGTGACAGAAGATCTGACGCCGGGACTCAAAGTCAGCATCAGGGCAGTGTGGTAAGAGCGGGAGAGGAGGATGGTGGAGCTAAAAAATATATATATAGGTGGAGGTGGTGGGGAGAAAGAAAAAGGAATTTAAAGTGGTGGCAAATGCTACAATCTCCACGTTGGTGGACTGCTCTCATCCTTGGGAAACTGAAAAATAGCAATTTTTGCTAAGGGAAGGCATAAGCTGAGTTGCAGGAGAATTCCCTGTAACAACATGTCCCGATCAGGGTCCTTGTTACTGCAAGGTTGAATCCTGACGTTGCCAGAAGCGGGTCTGGAGATGAGACTCTCTCCCACCAGGAAGCAGATCCCTCTTCCCCTTCCCCCAGGAGGAAAGGATCCCCCCTTCCTCCTCCTTCTGCTGCGTCTCAGGATTAGTGCTGGGATTTGTCCCACTTTCTGTCCAGTGGAGCTCCCAGCAGCCGCATTATTTGTCATGAAGTGGCCCAGGCTCCAGCTTTGTCTTTTACTCTCTGTCTCCCTGCAGCATTATGAGGTTCCTCGTCTCCAAACGCAAGTTTAAGGAGAGCCTTCGGCCCTATGATGTGATGGATGTCATCGAGCAATACTCGGCTGGGCACCTGGACATGCTCTCCCGGATTAAAAACCTCCAGTCCAGGCAAGAGACTCCCCCGTTTCCTTCTCTTTTTCACTGCTTTTGCTACTCGTGAAGGTGTTGTCATGACAGACACCCTTTTCTTTGCAGCTGCTACCTAATTTTTTCTTCCTAAGAGGGAGGCCAGAGGAAAGCATTGGTGCTGGGACCTGCAGGGATGGCAGTGGCAAGGAGCAGGCCTGGAGCAGGCGGACCTGCAGGAGAGGATTTCCCACCAATGTAGCAGTGGTTTAACAGAGCTGGATTTCAGCCTGTGTGTTGAGATGTTAAGGGTAGTTGGGTTAGTTTTAATAGGGGAAGACACATGAAAAAGGGCCTCAGCACTGGGCAGATGAGAGAGAACTGAGAAAGGCCTTTTAAATCTTGATATCCATGATGATTACCAAATTATTTCTCCCTAGAAAGAACAGAGGAGCCAAGCTAATTGTTTTGATCTGACAAATCCCTCAGTCCTCTGTGCTCTGCATTGAGAACCAGATCCCTGCCCCATCCCTGCCAAACCTACAGCTGTGTCCATTGGACAAATGAGTGGTGGGAAAACAAGCAGAGCCAGCCCTTGCCTCAGGACGGCCTGAGCATCATGGCCACAGGGGCACCAAGAGCCATCCTAGCTGGCCATAAGCCACCAGAACTGGAAAGGGGCAACCTCTAGACAAGGGGATGTGTGTGTGGAATGGCCAAGGCAGAGTCAGACAGCCCTAGTATCAACATGGGCTGCATCCACCAGCCTTGACTTGAGCCTGGCCCAAGAGGCAGCAGCGGGACAGGGGGATTTGTCACAGCACAGCTCGGAGCAGGGTGGCATCCCTTTCTCTCCCTTTTTTTCAGCCAACAAAGCAATGTGTTCTCCCTGCCAGCTCTGCTCCCCGGGGCTGGTTGTGCCCTTCCTCAGCCAGGGCTCCGTTGGGTGAAAGCTGTATCCAAGCAAATCTCTGGGGTGTTTACGTGCACTTTCCTCTTGAACCATGAATGCCTCTGTCACTGTGGTCTGTGTGTAATGTGCTCTTTGCAGTACCGTGCCTGTCTTGTGTCTCATCCTGACACCTTGCCATCCATGGATGTCTTCCACCCATTGAGTTACAAAATCCCACAGCCTATCTCGTTGACTCCAACGGCTCTTGCCTTTCTGCACTAGCTGAGGATGTGTTGTCTAGCACTGTAAATGCAAAGAGAATATAATGCTGTCTATCCAGCTGTTTCAACGGGATACTGCTACATATATGCAAATATATTCCAGAGGGTAAAGCATGTTTCCTATTCCGTGTCGGGGGGAGTCTCCTTGCAAGGGGCAGCGCCGTGACCGTGTTCCCACCGCTCTGAATCTTGCCTCGGGCCGGGGAAGGTTCTACCTTTCGCCAAGAACCAGGCGATAGAGGAGCGGGCTCTGTCTCCAGAGGAATATATTTTCAAATTCTCTCTCTTTCTCTGTCGTTTTGTTTTTCAGTTGTTTCTTTCTGCAACTCTCTGACCAACTTTTCTCTACATGTTGCTTCATTATGCATTTTGCTGGTGTCTTTTTTTTCTTATTTACTTTGCCAGGATAGATATGATTGTGGGTCCCCCGCCCCCTTCAACTCCCCGGCATAAGAAGTATCCAACCAAAGGACCCATGTATTCTTCTAAAGAATCTCCCCAATACTCGCCTAGGTTAGGATTCACCAAAATGCCGCTTTCTCTGGATTTTTCATTTGCTTACTGTCAAACCCCTTTCATGCTAGTTACATGACGGCATGGATCGCTTAGCAATCAGGACTCAGAAGGCCTTGCTACGCTGGGTACATTCTGATTTACTTTATTAATAACCTCTCACACTAGGCAAGTAGAAGGAAAAAAAAGGAGAGACACATTTGTAAAGTCATCAATAACCCTTAAGTTCTTTAGCAGCATTTTTTCAGTCTTCTCCCAGGTGAGGTGTTGCTCCCAGGTCATAGCTTTTTGTAATCTCATATTTTATCAGATTGTCTTCCAATGGAGAAAGATGAAACATTCCCCCACAAACCAATACAAAGCAGAACTGTCTATTTTCTAAAAGATGAAACACTTCACACTAAATGCACGAAGAGGAGACTCTATTTGCAGCTTTTTGTGCCTTGAAATGAGTTTATTTCAGTGGGCAAAGTAAGGAGGAAGTGTTTCCTTCCTGATAAATGCAGTGGTCTCTTTTTCTTGCTAATACAACTCTACTGCCCACAGAGAAAAGATAGACTTTAAAACATTACAACTCTGCTGTTGAAAAGAAGATCCTGATTTTGCATGCAAAAAGAAAAGCAGGAGGCAAACCCAGCCTTCAGTCGATGAGCAAGATTTTTTCTTATTGCCTAATAAGTGCTCACCCTAGGTAAAACTGTCCTCCCAATGAGGCCGAGAGAGTAGTGTGTTTTCCCTTAGGTTCCCCTTTCAAGACATTCCCTGGAATACTGCTCAGCTGTCATGATGGGCTAGGAATTAAATTTGGGGCTATGAATTTGGGGCTTTGAATTAAAAAGAAAGAAAGAAACAAAAACCTCTTCAAGCTACAGTTTCACCATGTCTTAAAACCTCTGGAGCCCAGAGGTAGGTGTAGTATTTGACAGTGTCATCTTCCATGCACAAATAATAGGTGTTTTTTTAAATGCAGCAGTCTTAGTCTCAGATATTTTTTCTAAATATACTTGCCCCTGCTAAGAGCTAATATGTGACAAATCTCTTGATTTTCATTTAAGCAGTGCTGAGTAATCTTCACCAAAGTAATATGAGTAAAATGGATATGGAAAGATTACTTTTTGCCACTTAGCTGACTCAAAGATTAAATATATATATATTTATTTCTATAGTGAATTCTCCAGAAGCACCAAACTTTATGCTTAGAAAAAAAATGCTCTGAAAAAAATTGAGGAGAAAGCATTTCTCCTCAAATACTCCTTCCAAATACTGAGACCCAAAACTAGTCTTTAAAAATGAAATATTTTTTTATTTGTAATGACATTTTGATGTTACAGTAAGAATATGTATTCAGATGGATTTTGTTATCTCTATCTCTAAGGCTAGGCAAGCCTTCATGAAAAGTGCAATTTCCACAGGAAACCTTGCACCTCACACACAGAAATGGTGATTTATGGGTCCTAGGAGGAATATCCATATAGCCCCAGATAGGGGTATTTATTCTGTTCACTCCAATTTTCTTATAGTTTCAGATTAATGTTAATACCTTTTTTTTTTCCTTCTGTTTCTGTAGTTTCTAATACTTAGAGACAGTTTAAAAATCTGCTTTAACATGCCACCTACACTCCTGGGACATTAGGGTGTTTCCTCCCTAAAAATGACTGATGCCCCTGAGTTATCTCATCCCTGTGGATAAGCAAATTCTCCTGACTGACAGATTTAGCACAGACCCATTTTGAAACAAATGCAACCTGAGCCGTAATATTTAGATATCAGATATTGATCAAAACATGCCTAGAGCAAACTTTATTGCCAAATAAGAAGGTAAGTAGCTAGTCATGTGGCCTGGATGAAGGGGGTTTGTCTTCAATGCTTGGACTGTGTAAAAAAAAAACATAAAAGAAAAAGAAAACAGACAAGAATTGAATATATATTCCCAACACTTCATTTTTATCTCATTTGAGCCGTTTTGACCTTTTGATGTCTGCTTCTGGCCCAAGGGTGATATAGTACACCTCCTTGCATGTACTGTTAGCATGAAGCATAATGAAGCATGAGAAAACCTGCACTGTGGCTGATGCAAGATTTATTTTTATTTTTTGTATCATTAGAAAAAAAAGGAAAGATATCAAAGGTGCATCAAAGAACAACCCCCTTCTCTCTCCCTCTCAGATTAAGGGCACAGAGCCCATCAAAGGCCGCAGATGGTAGAGTTGGGCATGCATCGTTAGGAATCTTTGAATCTTCTGCCACAATGGGAAAAGTAGTAGGGCCGATTCTTCCAAAGCTTCCACAGAATTCTTCCCTCCGTGTATTTGACACAGCCAGGAAAAGCGCTAGGAAGATGCAAGGCTCCCCACGGGATATAGTGCATATGTGGAATTTGGCATCTTTGGGAAGATTTGTGGTCCTCTATCGTGCAATAGGAACATAAACTTTCTGCCACTACTTGCAAAGGTTGACCATGTTCAATCTCCGTCTTTTGAACTTTCCTGCCCAATTTAGACAAAATTCTGAGCTCTTTTCTAAAAGATCAGCTGCTCTTTGCTGATGGCTATATCCTCATGGTGGCTAGATATGCACGAATGCATTGGGATAGCCCAGGGAAAGGCCTCTCATCTGCTCTTTTATCAGAGAAGGCACCAATGATGTTTCAGTACTTTGCTGAAGATAGGAACACTCTCCCCTGGTTTCTAACTTCTTCTGTGGGAAGCAAAGATGAAGGAGACCTCAAGCCTGGTTTCTCCTTCTGCCCTGCTTATGAAGTGGGCCAGAAAGAGAATTGCTCAGTTCACCTTCATTTGCCCCTTTTTTACACTGAGGTCAGTGTCCTGCACGTTTCCAGTGCACTGTGCTTGGTGCTGACCATGCCTCCAAGGTGAGATCAGGCTCTCTGGTTTTGTAGCTGCAGGAGATGACCAGTTCAACAGTCAGGGTGAGCTTAAAGCAGAGACATGAAGTGAATGGTCCTGGCAAGCAGGATTGCTCCTGCAAGACTGAAAGGATCTGGTATCAGTGACACAGGAGATGCTTTAAGGATAAGTTTTGTGAAGGGCTTTAGCCAAGTTATGCCACAGCCAGTCTACAGGCAAGCCATGATGGAGAAGGCAGCACTTTTATGTGAGACAGTAGTGATCAGTCAATCTATGAAGTCTACCAGGTCTTCTGTGCTTCACGTGGCTCATGTAAGGTCTACTTGCTGCATAGCTCTTCTCTTAAAGATACAAAAAAGAGTTGAAGTTCTTCCTCAACTTCTGCAAGACTAGAAATAGGGTTGCAAGAGTTCTCTACTGTTATAATATGCTGCAACATGGCTATATTCAGGTTTATTCTCTCTGTTACAGTCTGTCCTGCCTCCCACCTCTATTCAACAACTGTTGAAGGACATTTCATTCTCATTAGTAGACACATTTCGGTGTTAGCACTGTGCTAGATGTGACACGAGCCAGAGAACCCTTTATTTTTTCTCAGCCTTCCCAGCAGTGATAAGACTTTGGGCCTCTTTGAACACATGCTCTTTGTTTTACTGGTCTACTTGCTTGTGCATACAGGAGAGGAGTTCGTACAGTGGCTCTACTACGCCTTGACTTGTGATTCCAAACCCAGGTAGCCTGAGGTATCTGATTTAACACCTCTTTGCTTACATAGTAACAATATTGTCGTAGGATTTCTTGTGATGTATGTCATGTCAGTAGTTGCATCCCTTGTGGGGAGTTCCTGTACCTGTGACAAATATGCTTCTCCCATTACAAGAGAGAAATAAGGCATGCGTATTCCTCACACTTGTAATTAGAGCACTTGGTGCTCCTTGTACTCCTGTGCTTATATTGCAAAGGATTGAACATGACTTTTTAAATAGAACAGTGTTCTGTCACATCCCTGCCCAAATGAAGGATCTTCTGGGATCAAAGATAAACTCCAAAATAATTGTTGGCTTGTATTTTCTGTCTTTGGTGTGCTATGTTCATCCAGTCCATCTCTTTGAGCCAGAGTAAACTGCTGTCACTCTAATATAAGCCAAGGGAGCCACACTGTCTAAACCCACTGATCCCTGTCCTTTTATGTCAGCAGCAAACATGTCTACTAAGGCCCTGTTAAATGTAGAGAAACTAGATGGCTGTTTTGCTGGAAATGGCCTCAAGCCCCATTCTTTTCCTTGTTTTTTTGTTTGTTCATTTTCCCTTGTATGTCTGTGTTCAGCTCTTTCCTTTTCCTCCTTCTGGTGCATGGACCCATGGCCCACACAGCAGAACTGCATAAGAAGCATTTTGAGTTTTCTGCTCAAGATACCTCAAGTTGGTTTCAGTCGGATCAATTAACCCTTTCTTCCCCCACCACCCTTACATTTGGTGCATTATGCAAGAGTAAAGTTTGCCTGGCTTAGAATTAGCTGATAAATTGGACTACCACGTTCCAAGACTGAGTTGCTCTCATAACTTTTGAAGGATCAAGAAGTTCCACTATTTACTCTCCTGAAAATCTAGATTTGATGCCCAAGTAAAATTGACTTCCTGCCTCTAGTGCAGCTCTGCCCTCCTTCCTCCTCTGTAGATGTAGCTATGTATTAACCACATATTCCTAGACTAGGAACTGGGAAATGCAAATGTAATTTGCCAGACAATGTGCCCATAGCTGGTCTGACAGATGTGTCTTCTGCTCTAACTGGTTTTGAGCCCTGCTAATTCTCATGAGACAGCTGCAAGTTGGTTAAAAAAAAAAAAAGAAAAAGAAAAAGAAAAGACAATTTGGTAATGTTTGTTAATTAATGACCAAATTCATCTCTGATGTAATTCCACTGCAACAGTTAGCATTACACCTGCTTATTTGGGCCTTGGGGCAAGAGTCCTCATTTATGTGGATGTCGGAATTACACATTTACATTTGCATGGAGGAAAGGAAGCTGATGCAGAGATTGCAAAAAACTGTTTGACATATGCTAGGCAGAAAGCTCGATTTCACCCCAAAATAATAATTCCTCAGTATGAATAAAAAGTTAACTGATTGGGAAGAAAGCCAGTTGAAGATTTTTTTTTTTGCGGTGGGTAAACTTACTGTGCATAATGTTCCAGGTTTTATCTGTATAAACAGAAATGGACCATTTAAAACTCTGCTAATACTGCTCTGATTTTTGCATCTAAATTAACACTTCCGTGCCACTCCGCGTCTGGGAGTAATTTGGAGTGTGAGTTGGGAGAGCGGCTGTCGCCTTGTCCCTTGGAGGGGCGGCGAGCGGAGCCCTCCTGGCTGCCTGTCCCCGACTGACTCCAGCTCCTTTTCCGGGGGCGGGGGGATTTTCTGATCCCACTAGAGTTGACCAGATCGTTGGGAGAGGGTCCTCAATGACGGACAAGGATCGGACCAAAGGGCCGGCGGAAGGGGAGCTACCCGAAGACCCGAGCATGATGGGCAGGCTTGGAAAAGTGGAAAAACAGGTATGCTGGGGCTGGAAGGGGGTTTTGCTGGAGGATGTTGCATATACTGCATTGCTTTGGTGTTTTCTGTTCCCCTTCCACTCCTGCAGTGGTCTACTGTCCTTTAGGAAAAAACAGCAAGAGCTAGGAATATCTTGGATAAAGAAACAAGGTGGAAATTATGGCAGGGCACTAAATGTTGCAGAAAACTTGGTATGACTCACATAGCAGATTAGGCTCTTTGAATCTCACAGACTCTCTTGTTTTGTGAGACAACTATCTAAATTATTTTTCAAAAACAGCTCAGTTCTTTTTCCATGTGGGTGCTTTTGGACACCTTACCCTTAAACAAGATGTGTTTCACGTGTCTGCAAGCCTGACTGCTACAGCAGGTGAAATTCCTCCTAGAATACAAGGCTGAGAAATCCCTGTGACCATCTGAGCATCAAGGACTATGAGGAGGTGAAAAGCACCAGGAGGTAGTTGTCCTCCAGCTTTCGGGAATTTGATACATGTCACAGATATTACAAATATGGAGAATTAAAGGCTCTGTCAGAGCAGGCTAATTAAATAATTACTGAAATCCCAGTTTGTGTTGGTCATTGTGGGCAGAGATCGTTCAGACTCATGTGTTCATACATACCTAGATGGGGTTGGAAGCAGTTTGTACATGAGATGTCCATTTGCTTCAACCACAAGCATGTAATGCTGTGGCTGTGGTGTCACGCAGGTCCAGTCAATGGAGAAGAAGCTGGATTTCCTGGTGAATATTTACATGCAGAGGATGGGTATCCCGCCAACAGAGACGGAAGCCTATTTTGGGTCCAAAGAACCAGACCCCGCGCCTCCCTACCACAGCCCTGAAGACAGCCGGGAGCACATTGACAAGAACGGCTGCATCATCAAGATCATCAGGTCCACCAGCTCCATGGGTCAGAAGAACTTCTCGGCTCCACCAGCGCCGACCAACGCATGCCCGCCGTCAACGTCGTGCCAGCAGCAGTCCTACCAGCGGCAGAGCCACGGCTCCT
Organism: Tinamus guttatus; assembly: GCF_000705375.1. The sequence continues at coordinate 55,112 of NW_010584750.1, read as the reverse complement.
CACCCGTTGGAGACCCTGGCTCGCTCGTCCGCATCCCACCTCCACCTTCACACGAGCGCTCCTTGTCCGCATACAGTAGCGGGAACAGGGCGAGCGTGGAGTACCTGAGGAACGAAGACATTGCCACCAAACACCACGAGAGTGCCATGAGAGACAGCGACACGTCCATCTCCATCCCCTCGGTGGACCACGAGGAGCTGGAGCGCTCTTTCAGTGGCTTTAGCATTTCCCAGTCCAAAGAGAATTTGGACATCCTTAACAACGGTTGCTATGCAGCCGTGGCCAAAATCAGACCCTACATCGCGGAAGGGGAATCGGACACCGATTCTGACCTCTGCACGCCCTGTGGACCCCCTCCCAGGTCCGCCACGGGTGAGGGACCCTTCAGTGACATGGGCTGGTCGACCCCCAGACAGTGAAGCCTCCAGCAGCCGCCGAGGCCGGTGCCAGCGGTGGCCAGCGGCCCCCTCGAGCTGTCCACGTGCTGAACTTCTCGAGGGCATCAGCAGCTAAGGCTCTCCTCCACCCAGGACATCCTTAGCTGGTGGATGCTCTCTTGCAGCTGACTCTGGGCTGGGGGTAGCAGGTCCGAGCCTGCGTTTGTGGAAGGGGCCCTCGTGGCAAGCTAAGCAGAGCCTTGAAGAGGCTGGATTTCTTTCATACTGTCTTTCTAAGATCGCTAGGTGAAATGCCTTCAGGGTGCAGGTTGGGCAATTTGCATTTCTTCGTAATCTTTTAAGATGCAGGGCACCAATGGGTCACCGGAGCGGGGCCTGTGGAGGTGGCAGTGGCTGGTGGGCGTCACTTGTGGGTACATCTTTACACATCGTGGAGATGCAGAATGAGCACCTGGTTGATTCTGGCTTAGATTTCGGGTTACGTGGTCATTGCTTGGGGGGGTCTGTGGTTCCTCATTGACCTTCAAGAAGATGGTAAAATTCCAGTAAAATGCATGGATATGCGGCATAGGGCCCTGTGGGTGAGAGCTGCTGGTTAGAGGGTGCCATGGGGTGAAGCCATTGACACGGCTGGTCTTGGCCAGAGGTGCTGGTGGTGCCCATTTCTGATGGTTTGCATTGTGCCTGAACACTTTTGCACACACACTAAGGCCCACAAAAACCTTCCCTGTCTTCTTCTGCCCTGCCAAAACACTCCTACCCATGTCCTTGGACAGCCTGTTTTGTTCTGATCCCTCAAGCCGATTTAAGAGATGCTTCTTTGTTCCTTCATGGTCTTTTGGAGCCTCTTGCCCACAGCCTGTGCCAGTCCCAGTTGTGTTGGTGTTGGGAGTCATTTCTCTCGTTACTGGGATCCGCAGCCGGGCGTTTGGCTGGGGGAAGGCAAGGGGGAAAACGATGCTCAAAGTTTCTTTTGGGACCAAAACAAAATCAAAAAGTGATCCTTTAAGTATCAAAAAAACTGTGTAAGGTTTCTTTTTTTGTTTTGTTTACTTTGTTTTTTTTTTCTTACAAGGAGATGGATTAAGAAAAAATGTTTTGCACAGAGGAGCTGGGGCTGTGTCTGTGATTTCAACACATTGCTCCACGCCCTCCCCATGTCCTAGTAAGAGCTGGTTTAAGGAGTGGGGAAGGGCTCTGTGTAACTTTTCCTGCCTTTTTTTTTTTTTTTTTTCCCTTCAGGAGGGGAAAATGTTTTTTCAAGGGGGAGCTTGGAATTCCCATCCTGCTTGGTCCCTTCTTTCCCTTTCTGTCCATGTTCTTCTCTCTGTGGGAAATCTCACAGACTTAACTCTGGCTCCAGATTTCTCTCTGCAGGATGAACCCAGTGTTGCACTTCCATAGGGGGAAAACTTTCATTTTGGAGTGCAAAATGATTGTGAACGGTGCAAATCTGCCCTTCGTTTGCAAAATGAGATGTCTTTTGATAGAGCAAGAAATGTCTGACGGTCCCAAATCAGACTTGGTGACGTGTTTTCTTGTGACCCCAAGAATGGGAATGGCATAGGGTAAGGGAAGAAGCCACATTGCTCCAGGCAGCGGCTCACTGCCCAGGTCAGAGCAAGTGTTTGCCTTTGCACGTGCAAGTGCAATGTGCCTTTGGGAAAGCCTGTTGGAAATTTGGCCCAGAAAGGTATGATATAAAGGCACTAACTTTAGCCGAGGGTGAGGATGATACTGTGCAGTCCTGTTCCAGCATAGGAACATGGCAAGATTTTAATATAGCCCCTGAGACTGGAAAGGCAACAGGACATTGAGGCACAATTTCTGTGTGATGCAAGTTTCATCATGTCCTAAATTTGAAATGTCATTAACTCTATTTTGAATGCCTATTTGTGGCTCTTATTGCAAAGTCCCTTTCCTTGTGTAGATGAGGAGAAGTGGTCCCACTGTATCCTCTCTACATGCTGAAATCTGTCATTCTTTCACCTTCTTTAAGATAAGAAAAATAATTCAGATTCTCATTTCCCAATCCTTTAAGGATTAAGAAGGTAGAATCGTGTTTCCTCTTCTAGTAACTTAATATACTAGTATTTATTAAAGTTCTCCAAATTTTCAGCTTTAAAAGGTATGGGATTTGTCCCACAATCAGTGCTAATAGAAAAGTGTTTTTATACATGTAGTACGCAGGTTGCATCCAATCGTTGCGAATTTACAGAGATTTCTTTGTCACACATGTGCACCCCTCCATCCACAATGGTGCTTTAATTTATCACTTCTCATTCATCCAGGCAAAGAGGCTCAAGTTGGATTCTTAGGCCGACTTACAGCAGAATTGATGCCAAATACGGCTCCTCATTTCAATGAACCTGAATTATGTCTGCATAAATGAGAACAGAACTTGCTCTCATTGACTGATTTGTTGCTTATAAGCATAAATCTTTTTTTTCCTCTGTTCCAAATTATAATCCAAAACTCCCTGCAAAGTCTTTCTTCTTGTTTCTCCCATGCCCATAGGATGTACTCCAAAAAAGGCCTAACCACGAAATTGAAATAAAGTACTAGATTTTGGCTAATAAGGGAGTCTCAACATAGAAGATATTTAACAAAATATATTGCCCAGCAAACCTTGTCAGTCTGCTGAGCCTCTGCTAGGCTGAGCTTCGCTCCCCTTTCTTCCCATGTCCCCATCTCGATTTTTTGCAGAATGTCAAAGGACAGAAGCAAAGCTCAGATAATGCCAAGGTTGGACCCAAGCCCAGTAGAGCAGAAGGACAGACATGGGCCAAATTTGCAGCAGGCTTTTTTGAGCCATTTCAGCATGTATCCCCACCACCAGAGCCCAGTATCCCAGCTCCAGGAAACTTGGGGTATGTTTTTCAAAATCTGCGTATAGACCTGGCCAGAAATATTATAAAAAGCCCCAGCTCTGGGACAGGGCCCAGATTGCCGAATTCTGGATCTGGAGCCACAGTCGGGTGTGGGAACTTCGTGTCCGAGCATGGATTCCAGCTGGGAGCAGGGCCACAAGCAGCTCTGTGCGGCCGGAGGGTGCAGAGGGGCAGAGCGCCAGCAACCACCCCAACTTCCCAACATTTGGGAAAGGACTTTAATGTTACTCACGTGCAGATTTTGTATGTGAATTTCCTTGTTAGCTCATTTTCTTTTTAATAACTTTTAAGACAAAAAGTCACAGAATTCACTGAAAAATAACTCTCGCTCAGCACAGGCAGCCATTGCATTTCTTCAGGCAAACTATGCGAGAGATCTTTTTTTTAAAAAAAAAATATATTTATAATGCTGCTGAGGAGGTCCAACTAAATTCATTAGGGTCATGGCTGTTTGCAGACAAGTAAGTATATTTTTACTTTTTTAATTGATTTTTAAGATTTTAAATTATGTAAATTTTTAGAACAATTTGTATAACCTTCCTGAGAAGCCAGAGCATATCCACAGGTTGAGCATCCACTTGCCTAGGTGTTTCCTAAGAGAAAGCAAAAATCATGTTTGCTAAGTTTTTTCTCAAGAGGGAGTTGCTGCAAACCTCACTTCCCTTAAATATCTAAACCCCTGGGGTCCCAATAACATTATCGCCAACTATCGACTTTTTGCTTACTTCAGGACTCCCCTTTATAAGAAATTCCCAAGGGATTTGACCAAGAATTCTCCCAAATGAGGGCAATAACAGCAAGATGCTATTTTCTTTTTTCTTTCTTTTTTCTTTTTTCCTTTTTCACCTTATTCTCTCTCTTGAGGTGATTTTTTTTTAATAATCTTTCTTTTCATGAGACCAAAACAAGGAAATCAGATACAGAAGCTCCTCCAGCTGCCAGTAACATTGAGGACGGGAGGCGGCAGCCTCACCTTGGTGGTTTCAAACCAAGCCACGGCCCCCAGTGCTCCTTTGAGCAGGGCTGTGACTTGGTGGTTGTTCTCTTTTTTAATAACAATAGGGTTTTTAAACAGTTATAATAATAATATATAGGAATCCTCATTAGTCAATCTTAGTATTTCATGCCCCGGTGACACAATACTGCTTGCCTTATACTAGTGTCTAGAGGGAGGGATTACACATGTTTTTTGATACCGTATTAATCACGCTCATAATTTAGGTAGCATCAAGGAGCGGCTGCTGCAGGAGGAGCAGCCGCTTCCTTTTTAACGTATGAATGTGCTTTCCAGCCTATCTCACTGACTGTACTCTCAATTTTGCCTGCTGCTGCATGCAGCCTGAGATGAGTAGACAGTGACTTGCTCCAGCTGTATCTGCACTCCCAGATTGCTGTAGTACTTTTAAAAGAGGTCACATTGCCAAACGCGTCATCTCGGGGCGAGGACATCCTCTCGCCGCCCCATCCCGTAGGGTGCTGCGGTGCTTCTGTAGGTAACACTGATATACCAAGTGTCTTTGATACTGCGACTGACCATTGCCCCATCCTTTTGGTACAGCATGCACAACTTCCACCGCTACTACATGTAACTAAGGGGCAAAAAAAACATGTTTGTAACTAATGGTTTGTAGAAATGTGTACACGGGGGGAAAAAAAAAAAAGAAAAATCAAGAACTGTGTGGGCTGTATATAATATAACCTCCTTTCCACCTGGATGCCTCTGCTGATGAGCATCCTGGACACCCGGTCCTGGAGGAGCAGGCAGAGCAGGGCGGGCGATGGCACTAGCTGATGCCTGGGCTTCATATGAGAGATGCATTTTTTGCCCATACTTGTGGGCCTTGCCATGTCTCTGTTTTAATTCCTGTAGGATGTGCAGATTCCGCACATCCGCACAGCGCTCCAGAGGACACCTGCGTTTGTGCCTACCGCCCATCCCAGGGGATGCGGGAATGTGACTCCCAGGCGCTGGGAAACACTTTTTGGAAAGTTCATCCGCTCGCGTCTGCAGTACTTGGGTATTTTGGGCACTTGTAGTTGTGCCATATCCGTTATTCTGGAAGCACCCTCTTCTTACTCAGAGGTGCTGAGCTGCCTTCAGATCTCAGTCAATGTTTTGCTGCTGTCTATAATACCAGATTGTCGTGAGACCTTCGAGGTTTGCTGGTATTTCCCATCTCTTGCAACTGTCAGTGCTGCCATAGTCATCTAGTTTGTTACTGGGCCCACGTCCTCATGTTCCTTGTCCAGTCTGTGTATAAATGAGCGTGCAATACCAGCACTCTGCTCCAGAGACTTCATTTCACCATGGCATCACTAGATGCCCTGGGAAGCCTTTGCATCTTGTTAGCGTGACAGTTTTGCTTTTTATTGGCAATTTATTTGCTTCCTCACTGAGCCATAGTGGCCTGCACACATCCCTGTTTTGTTCTGGAGCCTTTGTGTGCAGGGATGGAGTTATTGCTCCCATTTGTAAAGCACCCTGAGAGGATTTGCCCCCTCAACAATAGCTCATTGGAGTGAAATAGTGATGAGGACTGAGTCTCCATTTGTGTGTCAAGTTGGATGTTTCAGAGAAGAGCTCACAGATTCTAACAGTGTCGATTCTTTTGCTCTCTGAAAGCAAGAGCTGCTCTCAAGAGCCCAGTCTTGCTGAGCAGTGCACAAATGTGGCTTCACATGCCAGCCCCCATGCTTGATCTTGATCATGGGGAGAAACGTAAAGCAGCCAGTCCAAGCTGTGCCATTGCCAAAGGTGCTGGTGAACCTGGGCTCATCTTGCCCTCTCCTGACGTCTGTAAATACAGCCTCAAATGAGTTGTTCAAGCACCATCTGCTTGCTTATTCCTGAGAAACTTAGCTATCTGCAACCACAACACTTTGCAAAACGCAGCGCCAAGCTCAAGGCTGGGTTTCACTGGCAGCTCAGTCTATAGTTTTGAAGCAGGGTTAATGATATCAGGCTGACACCATGCTAACTCTTCAGTTTGGATGGTTTTGGCCCAAAGCCAAGGCTGGACGTCACACTGTGAAGTCTCCTTGGACTTTCAGGTCCATTTGACACTGATGGCTCTTTGGGCTTGGAAGTCACTCTCCTTCTCGCTCTGCTTCTAGGTAAAGCAGAAGCATTTCAGTGTACATTTCAGTGTAATCGTTTAAATTGGACCCACATGGTGCCCGTGATCAGTGTTTCCCATGTGCAGTGATGGTTATGGAATGGATCTGGTAGAGATGGTGTGGAGAGGTCGCTCAGTTCTTGGACCTGCTCTGTGATCACCGGGCGCAGTCCTTGCTGATGATCCAGGGGAAGGTCTTGCAAGCACCAGGAGCTGGTCTGCTCAGTCCTGCCTGGTTGTCCATGCAGCTCCACAACGCTCCTCGTGCTCCTGTCAGTAGGCAGCACATAGACCCTTACTCTTCCCCACTACCTTTACCAAACTCCTTAAAATTTGAAGCAGGAATTTTCTTCAATTTTTTTTCTGCTCCAAAAATTCACACTTGGTATAGAGAACCTGAGGCTTGCAGGTCACAGCAAAACAACATATAGCTGAGAAATGACAGAGGGTGTATTATTGGTTGCTTTAAATCCAGAGTAGACTTCAAACATAGACACAGATGCTGTGTGATATATCAAAAGCTTTAGGAGATTCAATAAACTATTCTTATAAATGTTTTATTTTTTTATCAGTAATGCAAATAGGTGGGTTCCACCGTTCTTCTGCAGTAATGCCTCGGGCACTAAAACTATATACCAGGTTCTCCAGTGTAGACATGGTATTTGCGAGATTTTACCTTGCTTAGTGTCACTTTGGCACAGTATCCACACAGACTGCACACAAATTGCACATTGCCAGATGCCCATGGACAACATTACATGTAATAAGCGCGTGTGTGTTGAGTAGACTCTAAAGTGCTACCTGCCTGTTCATGATGTGACTCAACATAACTGGGAGAAGAGAATAGAAAGGTCCTGGTTTGTTAAGAAATACTTTGGGTTTGTTTGCTGATGAAAACATATTTTACTCGGGAGCAAAAATGAGTGAGATCTTGTTCTGGTACTTTTGTTTTAAATGACACTCCAGAAACAACAAAACACACACAGCCCTAAAATACCTAACTACTGTATTTCTAGATATTCTTCATTGCTATACATCAGAACTGTAAATTCTGTACAGATTGAATGAAATGCACAGTTTATCTTTGTCATAACCTGCAAGATAAAAGGACAACACAACTTTGGCTGCAAAAGTGTGTGCATGTTGTTTGCATATATGCTTGTACACATCATTGTATGCGTGTATATATATACACATGCACACACAAGCTTTAAGGCAGAAAAAATGCATCCAAGATGAACAAGAGAAAAAAGATTTTCTTCCTTTGGGGTGGGAGAGTGAATAAAGTGAAAACAAAAGACTATTTTGATAACATATCTTTCCAAAAATGAAGGTTTGTAAAAGGGGATGATCTATAAATGCTACCCCAGGGAGAAATCCCCCTTCTGAAGGCAACACAGCCCACTTCAGAGTGATGCAGTTGGTTTAGGTGATTATTTGAATTTTCTTCAAAAAAAAAAAAAGAAAAAAAAAAGTAAAAAAGAAAAGAAGTACAGCATCCTAGGGCAAAGGCTTGGCTTGCTACAGGCACCACCTCCGGTAGGTCCCCCTTGGGACTGACCAAGGGACGATCCTGCTGCCTTTGTAGGTCCTGGTCTTGCCCTTACCCGTATATTTATTTGCATACTTTAAAGTGTCTGTTCAGGAGTCATTAAAAACACAACAAAGAAAGAAAAGAAGCATCCTCAAAAGCCTATCTTTGATCTTAGAGTTGCAGAAGAAATGAAGTTGTGTAGCCAAAGGGCCTGATTTTGCAAACTCCAGCCAGACTCCAGCTGCCCTTATCCCCAGATCTTGCCACTCTCATCCAATTAATCAGACTCCAGGATTTAATCTATATCTAAAATTTTACCTATATTTTGACAGATGAAAAATCTAGATTGGGTAGAACCTGCCTCTTGATACTCAACCTAATTCTACCGATGCCACAAAACAATGATTTTTTCCAGTTGAATGCTGCTGGATACCATTAAAATAATAGTAATCAGATTTTTGCATTGGCCTGAAATTTGCCTCCTGGTCCAAGGTTAGTACGCTTTTAAGACCCACTTGAGTCCCAAAAATATTTCCAAGTATTTTCAGGCTCATGCTGGAGCATGGCATAATTTCCCCAGAGCTACCTGGAAGATCCTACGGTTTATAACAGGGTCTGGCCTTAATTCTGATCCTGGATTTGCCCCCATCATGAGCGAGGATGTGAAATCCATCCTGGGAGAGGCTGGTTTGGCTTTTGTGGGTGTCTGTGGCCACCCGGCCGTGCAGGTCCCGGGGTCAGGTGGGCTGGAGGTTGGTTGTCCTTTAGAAAGCAAAGCGAGCGGCTGCTTTGCTTCCTTTCGTTTGCTCTGTTGCCTTGGCTTTTTTGCACTTTTGTTTCATCTCCAAAGAATCTCTCATAATGCCTTTGGTACTTCTGTACAATTTTAAAACATTTTGTATGTATTGAATGGTACACACTTTCTCTTGTAAAATAGCAATTGGATTTTTTTTCCCTTTTTTTTTCCTGTGAATGTGTAATTTCCTCTGTACATTTCAACCATGACTTTGTGCAATGTACATTTTATAGGGACAGATGCCAAGGGAATGACCTGTAGTTTTCTAATGGAATAGCTAGATGCTGAACGACACAGTCACAGATGATTTTACATGAGCACCGCTGAGAAGCAACGTAGCCCAGACTTTTACATAGAAACATTGAGCATGATATAGCACGGACATTCACACGAATGACTGTGGCAGCTGCCAAACTGTATATGTGTGATATTAAAAAAAAAAAAAGAAAAAGTTGCAATTGGAAGGGAAACGGAGGAAAATTAAATAATCACAATCATTAATTTAAGCCTCAAAGCATCAGAATGGAAAATTTGCATTCAGTAAAAATGCCAGAGATTTAACCTTCATGAGATGAAATACACATTTATTTTTCTTTGCACTTCTCCAGCTCCTTTGGTTATTTCTGATGATTTCTTGGCGCACTGGGGACAAAGATTCACTCTTAATGGGAGCACTGGGAAGGGACCTTTACCTTCCTGACTTCTCTGCCTTACTGAGCATCCCTCCTAGACTAAGAAAATACCATCTGGTTTGCAGCTAACCCTACCTAGAATGAGAGAGAAAGATGGAGAAATTCATCTTCATCCAGAAAGATGAAACACCAGGAGGTAGATGCAAAGTCAGTGCCTGGTTTGGGAGAGCCTACCGGGTTTGGCAGAATGAACACTTTTCTTCAAGCAAACCAGACCCCTGTTCATCTTCACTGACTTGGCTCTGTGCCCTTAGAAATAGCCCGTCTTAGCAGACACCATGAAGGAAACCCAGGTGCAAGCATTTCCCACATGGATGCGACACATTCAGGTGTACTTGAAAAGTATCCCTGTTTTTATCTCATTACACTTCTCACCTGTGAGATAAACAGGAAAATTCTCAGCTTGCTAAATCCCACTCCCTGTTGTTCGAACAGCTCAATGCCAAGCTTTTTCCCAACACAGCTTAAAAGACCCCTAGTAATGCAGATGCAATACACTCCTTTATGATTTCCCTAGTGATGGTGTATCAGCATGCCAGGTACCTCTCCTTAAATATTCTGTGAGCCTCTAGAGCTGCCCATTAGGTGCAATGTCAAGCTTGCCAGTGCATGTTTGTGCCTGCTTGTCCCCAGGATCATTCAGATAAGTTGCAAAACCCTGGGAGGCTGGTGGCTGCTCTAGGGGATTGGCATTTGCCTGAAAGGCAACACTTATCCAACATTCCCTTTATTGGGGAGCAGAAATAGATGTTGAAACCTAACACAAAATTCACACGACTACATAGCATGCACCTTCCCAGTCATGGCAATGGCATCCAGAATTTGCCCTGGCTACTGTGTCAACACATGTCCCTAGTTTTCTCGCATCTGAAGCTCTTTATGGCAATCCATTTTTATTCACATCCTTTAGGCAGAGATTTTTTTTTCTCTCCCTGTGCTTTTGGGCAGGCATTGGGTCCTGCAGAGCTGTGAAAACTCTTGCATTAATCCAAGAGGGTGCTTGTGCCCACAACTCCAGCTGGGGAAAAGCTGCTGCTTAAGGAACTAAGTAAAAAGTTGCTTTCCCAAAGGAGTGGTGCTGTTTGGGACCGAAGCTGTATGCAGTGATAGGCATGAGCTCGTGCAAGAGGATGGTGTTGATGAACAGTCTGCCGAGGTCTGGGCCCCGTTCCTAGGCAGGATCCCAATGCTTCCCGGAGCTCGTGCAAGAGGATGGTGTTGATGGGCTCTGTCTGCCGAGGTCTGGGCTCTGTTCCTAGGCAGGATCCCAGTGCTTCCCAATACAGCAGTGCAGCTACTGCTGCCCCACTCACTGATTTAAACATAGTTTAACCTTGAAAGGAAAAGGTAGATTAATCCCTTGCTTCCCTGGAGGATTAAACTTGAGTGGCCATAAGAGACTTGGAGTTTAAAAACTCGGGGCTAAATCTGAACCCAGTTTGAGACACTGGTGAAAAACAGCCAATTTTGGCCCTTGCTGTGAGGCCTGACTGAAGCGGTTGGGAAGAGCCCCCCCATGCCCCACTTCAGCTTTGCTAGAGGAGGCAAGAACTGAGTGCCAGGACCATGAATGAAATCAGGATGTTGCCTCAGACCCATTTAATGCTGCTCCTCGAGCCTCTCTATAATTTAGGTCTCTTCAGTTCCTGGCAGCTCTCTCTGATTTCTATCAATAGAAATGTAATGGTGGTCTGGGAGATAACGTGACTTTCCGGAAAGAGAAACCTTTGCAGCAAAAGTGGCTGCGGGCTCTTTAGCCTGCACTCTCCTCCTCTGCAGGGAAATTAATAATATATGGCTAAACAGAAAGACAGGCATAAAACAAAGTTGAAGGAAGAGGGCACAGGACACACTTTCAGAGATTACGTAACTTGGCACAAATAAGGAATCTGATGAATCACAGCACATAGCATTTTCACATAAAACTCTTCTTTTTTTTCATCTCTTTGCACTACACAGACTTGTAACAGGATGGAAGTCAGAGATGCTCTGAGAAGGTACAAGCAGACCCCAGTAAGGTTATGCTTTAAACCAACAAGCTTAGACGTTAAAGAAAGCAAACGAATGCAAGAAGGCCCTTTTCTCTCCATTGGCATTTGAGGATTATCCAGCTTCAGCCCTGTTCCTCACAAGACACGGGGAACTCCTTGCTTGGATTTGCAGAGCCTGGGCCCTAGATGGCAGAGCGAACCCACCATGGAGCATCCATAGCAGAGCCTTCCCGCTTCCAGGAGCTGCTGACGTGGTTAAGTGATAATTATAAGCCTCTGTACGTGTTTGTTCTAGCAGATGATGACATTGCACCAGGGGATCCTGGGTTTCCTTTGGAGAATGGCTCCAGGCTGCTCGAGCAGCAGAGCATCCCTAAAGTGGGACCAGGCGAAGCTGCTGCTTTTCTGGCTCAGTGTTTGGGTCATTTGGAGTCCAGAAGCTGCCCACTCCTGCTTGGAAAACTCAGCTATGTGCCAGGAGGACTACACAGGGATTCCTGGGAGCCTCAGAAAACTATTCCTATCATAAGAAAACTCAGGGCTTTTCCCACACTTTAGGAAGTCTCTCAAGTCAGACAGAATGAACATTGATGTGTTTCTCCACCCCAGTAGAAATGTTTTTGGCACGAATATCCAGGCTTTCTCCCTTACTACTTGCAGAGTGCAAGCAACTTTGTTGACAAAAACACAGAAGTCGAATGAGACTCATTTTCTAAACGGAGCAAAACAGATCCAGGTGCATGCGAAGTTTAGTTTGGAGGTGCTGCACATCATCAGGAGTTGCACTAGCCCGAGGGTATCAGAGCAGGGTGCAGGTCCAGGACCTGCACTGGTCCCTCTTGATTTTCATCTTCACGCAAATACACAGTTTCCTAGTGTTAGGAGCCTGGCAAATATTGGAATGGGAAATAAGGGCTTTGGAGTGCCTGGCTGCACATCCAGAAGCCTCTCCCCAGCAGAGGGTGCAGGAGCTTTATTTCCATAGCTGATGATGCCTTGCTGGTTTAATTAGCAATATTCTCAATCTGGTGGTGTTAATCTGTTCCTGCCTTCTCTCACACGCGTTGTGTCCTGCCCGGCACAGGGGGTTTGCACTTTGCATCTGCACCCAAAGACTTGCACCATCATCCTGTGAAGGGTTCCTGAAGCTTCCAGCTTGGTTGTATTTCAGGTGGAAGAGTAACGTGCACTGTTCTCCCAGCTGCCCATCTCACCTCACTGCTTGCTTGCCTGCATTGAGCAGTGCTATTTAGCTAATGGCCATACAGCTCTTTGAAGATGTATGGCACTTTGTAAATTCTTAGCATGATTACTCTGCATCAGTCATAAAAGGCAACGATGCAATTTGTCTTACGCTACAGCGTGGAAGCCTTCGGGACCAGCCGGGGAGCTGATTTACTTCTTTTCTTGATAATGGAAGGTGGGTTGAGAGGCTGATGCTGGTCTTTGAAGGAGGTGCCCTGTGATGGATCTTGGATTTAGCCGATGTATTTGATGAAGACATGGGATCACTTAGGGAAGAATCCAGATAGTTTTTTGCAAATCATTTTTAGCAGATTTCTAAGACACAGAGCACGCCAGATTGCTTTATGTGCGAACAGAGTTTTGTAAAGAGGGGCGTTGATACCAGTTGTTCTGCAGAAACGTAAGATCTTGAGCAATTCCTCTCCCTCAACCACAGCACCTGTCCTGAGCTTCATCAACCTGCCACCCCCTTGCTTCCCTGGGAATAGTGGAGGGACACTAAAGGGAATGAAGGAAGGAGCAGGGTGAAGAATGATGGAGAAGCCAACCTTGGCCTCCAAGGATAAATTCTGCACCTTAATAAAATGCTACTGGGAAGGGTCAGGTTTTTCCCTTACTTGCAAGTAGATAAGGTTTGCTTCCGAAACTGTGCGTACTCCTTTGGTCTCAGATATTGATCTGTAGAAACACAGATTTTTCAAAGGCGAGGTGGGGGAACAGCCCTGTGACCTTCACATTGATTTGACAGCCTGAGTCACTTGAAAAATATCTTGATTAAAGCCTGGCAATTTTCTTCAGCTGCTCAGGAGCGAAAAGGCCGCAGAACTGACGCAGGAAAGAGGGGAAAACACAAGTAGCAGAATTTGTTCCTTTAATTTGCTTCTTTAATCCAGAAGCTTCTGGATGCTTCTTCCAGAGGGCGTCGTGCAATGATTTCTGCTGCGGAGTTCCCCATTCTCACCTCCTGAATCTGTCCCTCTGACCTGCATCAGGTGGAACAGCCACGGGCTTTGCCATGGGCAGCATCCCCATGCTCCATGGGGCTTGCATAGCAGCAGAGATGCTCCCAGGCACTGCTCACATCCCACTTGATAAACCCAGGCACATCCTTGGTGGTACCCAGTGGGCATCATGAGCCGCACGTGTGGGCTGGTGGCCGAGCGATCATCACTGACCATAGATATGGCTTGGTAGCTCCTCCAGGTAAGGCATCTATACATCAAAGATCTGTTGAAAGCAAATCATGCTGCTACTCACCAGGCTGTGAAGAAGGTCTTAAAACCTTTCTGCTAACAGAAGATGTATTAAGGTTTAGTCGGAGAAATTCCCGAGTGTCACACAGATGTGGTGGCTGCTGAGATTTATTTCAGATTACTGGAAATTCTTGAGTCCTTGGGCTCTAGAATTCATTTTGTGCAAAGCATTATTTGTGGAACAACTTCAATAGGGGAAGAAGTTCTGTTCTCTTGCCTTTGGCTAAAGTGTCTCTAATAATGTTGAAAAAAAAAACAGAAGAGAAAAAGAAAAACAGGCTGTGTTGTTCATGGGCAAGTCGGCAACCAGCCAGCATCATAGATATTCAGCAGCTCTGCTTTTCCCTGCTGAAGAATAATGGTTCTCTTCACTCCCAAATGGGGCATGCCCAATAAATAAATACCCTATACCCTGCCGTTAGTTCTCTACATCCAGCTGCCAGCTGTATCTCCATTTGAGCAAGTTTCCTTTAGGGTGTACCCAAGGACACTGACTGCAAGAACAGAAAGAAAGATCTTGCTGGAGATACTCTCATTAATTTCCCATGTTGACAAGAGCTTAAACAAACTGTAAATGGCTCTTCAAATGCTGAGAGTTGCAGTCCAGTGCCCTCCGTGTTGCTGCAGGCACAGAGTCCTGCCAGGTCACTGTCACACTGTGGTCTCCTAGTCAATTAAAAATCTTTACTTACAATGGACATGCACACACACACACACAGTTATCTAAGCAATCAGACTGTTAAGACAGTCAGCAGAAGCTTCAATTTCTTGCAAAAATAAAATAGCACATTAATGTAAGTCACTCAAGAGCAGATTTTAAAAATAATTGGTTTAGATTCTGAGCAAAAGTCTGCACGGGCTATTAATTTTTGGACACTTTGTTTTAAAAAGGACGACTCAAATAAAATGTTATCCAGTGCCTTTAGTCTTCCTTCTGTAGAAAATTTCTTTTAAAAGAGCTCTGTGAAAGTTTGCTTCTCTACAGAGAAATGTGTGTGTGAATAAGTATGTATGCAATAACAGTTACAGCTATTAATAACTAATGTCAGAACAGATGCATGACTGAACGCAACAGAAACTGGGAAGCATTTTTGGAAGCACAGCATCATCTCCGGTGGGCTCAGAGCCCGTGTGTTTGGTGCCGTCCCCACGCCACGATGCAGGGCTGATGGGCTGTGCTGGAAACCCAGAATCTCCTCCTGGGCAGTCAAGGACCAGGGGGCAGAGCGAGCCACTAGACACGACCCACAGCGTGTTCTGTTACAGAAAATGGATCACATGGGCAGAACTTCAATTTAGCAAGCTGGAAATATGTGCCAGCTGGAAGAGACTCGTTTGTGCCAGAGCAGAGTTTGGCAAGCGGACGATTGAAACTGTTGAGATAACTTCAGCTTCTGTTTCATCTGAAAGCCGTGATTATTTTTCCTTTTAATGTGAAATCCTGTCAAACACACAAAAAATTGAGTACAGAAGAGATTTTTGAAGCACAGGCAGGTGAAGGATCAGATCACAAGCTGGGACAAGACTCTCGAACCTTCCTCTCCATCGCAGTGCGGATACTGGCCCATCTGTTGGGCTTGTCCTTGCAGCCTTTTGCCATTGCCAGACACCTCCTATAATTCTGTTACGTTTTTTTCAGAACATCTGTAGCTCAGTTCTCAGCTCGCCCTGTTTTTGGCTTAGATTTTCATATGTTTTTGCAGGACTGTTGGTTCTCCTGGCTACCTCAGAGACCAGAGCACGCGAGGACATGGGCTGGTGTAGAGAGGTATCCTCCTAGCCAGCACAAATGACCAGAAAACTTTTCACTTCTAGAAGTAGCAGCCTGCCCACTTATAGACACCTTGCCCAAAAGAAAGCAGATTAAGTCTGCAGAACTCTTTCCTTGACATTCGGAGCTGCTAATTTTTAATGAAACTGTTGCCTTGGTATTTGCATTTGAAATGAGATTTCAGCTTATTTAATTCTGTTGCACCCCTCTCTGCAGCTACATGGACTCTGTAGTTTCAAAGAAGCACTCAAGACAAAAGGTTGTCCCTGGGAGCTTTGTCTCCAAGATGTGCTGTTCTTGAATAAGATCGGCTAAAGGACAATGTTGCCCTCTTCCCCTTGGCCAAGATTCATGCCAAAAACTTTGAAATTCTAATCAACCTGCAGATTTACTCATGCCATCATTTGCCTAGAAACAAAATTCAGATTATATCGATGAAAATAGGTATTTGATTGCACAAAACCTACCATGTTTACTCATAGAATGATGGTAGATTTGCATGACTGAAGTTAAAGCATATTTCATCATTCTTTTTAAGGAAGTTTACTGCAATAGCTCATTGTAGCTGCCACTTCCCTCTGCTACTACCGAACAGCACAGGGATTAATGCCAGTGTCTTGCTTGGAGAAAAAAACAACTTTTGTGTGTGGGTGTTCAGCGCCAAGTGAAAGAAGTGTAAGGAGTTAGTGCCGACTATGAGCACCAATTTCTCATAAAAATAAATCCGTTCCAATATAGTCAGGGTGAAAAAGGAATTTAATGCTTTGGTAACTTCTCTTGACATTGTAATTTGTATAGGCCCCTTCTGTGTAACCACTGAAGTGCTGAAATGAGTGTTTTTCCAGAGGAAAATATAGCTTATCCCTTGTGCAATATCATGGAGAGTATCCCTGAAGCTGGAAAGAACCTCTGGAGGTCTCATGGTCCATTCTCTGCCCTCAGACCAGGCCTGACTATGAAGTTAGATCTACCTTTGAATTTAGAAGAGGATGCTCAGTTTGAATTTAGAAGAGGATGCTCAGTTTTCCACTCTGTTTTTGAATGCCTCCAGGGCTGGAGACTCCCCATCCTCCCTGTGCAACCTGAGGAATTTGTCTCATGGGAAATATGCGGCTGAATAGCAGAATGACATTCACTACCTTGGCTTTCTGTTGATGACCCTGTGATGGACATTCTCATCAAAGGACAGACAATGCTCTGTTATCTAACCTGCACAGACCCATGTGCAACTGATATAATCTCCCCTTTTAGCTTTTCTGTCAAATTATACTATCGCATCATCAAATGAAAGCAAGGTATGGCATGAAAAGATAAGCAGCTGGGGCACAGTAGAAAGCCATATTCATGCTCTTATCCTGTAGGATGGTGAAATCTATTTGCTTAAATTCTCCCATCTAGTCAATCTAATGTGATCATATTTGACAGTACCCCAGACCAGTCTATGCCAGTGTGGAAGCAGCATGGAAACAAATCAGTGCTCTCCTCTGCATCCTTCCATCTCCTCTATCCTCAAAACAGGACATGATAAATACAGTTTTGCTAGGATCATGGAAAAAGTCAGTGCTATTCCCTTTCACATGAGGATAAGCTTGAAAGTAACAATGGGAGAGAGACTGAAGGCAGTAAGTGATTTGTGAGCTTCGTTTTATTATTATTATTTTATTTTTTTGTAAAAAAAAGGGGTAATCCAATCCAACATGATAGCATCTGGACACAAATAACATAATCCAGGTAGACAGCTAGGAGAAGGAGATACTTTGCTGTCCTCAGAAATATAGTATGGTGTGATTTCAGATGTTCATAGGCAGCATTCGGTCATTTTGTCACACTAAGAATGATTGCAATAAAAGCTTTCTGGAGCATTGCATTTCACAGACCTGCTCTCTGTGGGAATCCCAAGGACCAGAATCAAAAGCAGAAATTCACTCCTAGCGCATGAAGGAGAAAAACTTCTGACAGAAGGAAAGATAGCTTGATAATATCTAACCCCTTGGTAATACCTGACCCCTCTAAAAGCTGCTGATGAACTGAAATTTCAGTTCTTCAGGCCCTGCCTGGTGGGATTGATGCTACACCCACATTACGCAGCTACCTAGAGAAGTCCAAAAACCTCTCTCATCAGCCTCATCTTTTCAGACTGCGTTTAAAAGGTCAAGTATCTGGCTGAAGAGCTGCCTTGCTACAAGTTAAATACCAAAGATATTTTTCAAACATAAATCTTAAGAAACATAAGGTGGTTCACTTATTTGCTCTCATTTAAAAGTAATAAAATGCAGTGTGTGCCAGCTTTTTTGTAATCACAGAATCGCAGCAGTGTTGGCTGGAAAGGACTTCTGGACGTCTCTAATCTAATCTCCAGCTTCAAGCAGGACTATTGCCAACACTAGATGAGGCCAGTCATGTCTTTAAATTCCTGACTGCATAACTTTAATCCTTGCCCTTCACACTAACTGTTTTCCTTTCCCTTATTTTTTTCTCATTCAATTATTATTCATCTGCTTTTACACCCGAGGAGCCCTAACTGGCATCATGCACCAATGTGCAGAGATGAGCAGATATATAAGGGATGTGACTTGCCTGGAAACTCTCTAAGTCAGCAAGAAATAGCATCTTTATTTTGCAGCTGGAGACACATGGAGGCACAGATCCATGCACTACTTGCCTTAGGCCAGGTGAAGGGCAGAGGGACATGCAGGGAAGGAAGGATGCCACAAACAAGGGCTCCAGTCTGTGTTTCAGGACACGGACTTCTGATGGATGTGATGGATGGGGAATGCACACAGTAGAACATCAGGGACCTCCAGACCCCGATGCCTGCAACAAACTGGATCATCATAGTTCCAAATGGCCCTGGCAATGGTCCTTCTCTGGCCAGGACTCATTCCTTGCTCTCTCCTGTCTTCCAGGCATCTGCTCCATCTCCATCTTTTCACTCAAAGAGAGAAGAAAAACCCTGTTGTCTCCAACTCATTTACTGCTGCAACTGCACTCAGTGGGGCAGGTCTTGCTGTTCTCCCAAGCTATGTGACCTTACAGCATTTCACACTTTGCTGCAGTGTTTTATCTACCAGGCACTCCTCGCAATCCATGCCTGCAGCACCACGGTTTGTAAACTGTTCTGGGACAGGGATCTATCTTCATTAGAGCTGTAAGCAGCCCTGTGCATCCAAAGTCTTACGTTAATAATAATTAGTCGCACACTTGATTGAAATGGAGGCACGACTCCAACACTCATTAAATTCAAGGGCCCAAATCCCATAAACATTCCTAGTGCCTTAATTACAGCGGAATAGAGAAGAGATAGCAAGGACTCGAGTCCTTCCTTGACAGACAGTTGCTCTATATTGCAAGGGCATAGGGAATACAGATCTTATTGGAATGCATCAAGAAACAGCAGTCATCCTCAGAACAGTCTGAAGAAAACATCTACAATATTTTAATGACTTTTTCCCAGCTAATTTTCCACTTAAGCAAAGGAGCTCTCAGTTTATAATCAGCTGAGACACTGGCACAAGCTCTCAATGCCCGGTTATCACATTTACAATTGCTCTTTTGTATCGTTTGCTTGAAATTAGCATTCGGGACCAGCAGCAAAACGTGCTCCTGAGCCAAGCACCTGTATATGATAGGAAATTAAAATTAGGAGCCAGAATTGGAAGCCAGATCTTGCATACAAGCAGCCCAAATCTCCAGAGACGCAGCAGGATTTCATGCTGCACTGAGCACAAATGGAGACTGATTTGCAGATCTGAATCTATTTCTACTAAAGACATACCAGGCAAGAATAGTCATAATTTAGGGCTCAGGTTTGGGGACTCTGGGATTCTACTCTGCTACAGATTGGTCTTCTTGCCATTTGTTTCTCTCGGTCATTTTGTTTCTCTGACTATCTGCTCCCCAGAAGTAAAACAAAAATGATCGTGTTTTTCCATCTACATTTCGGCTATGAGGTGCCAAGATCCTTTGGGAGAGTGAGGGCAGAGGAAGGAGGCAGCAGAGTTCTGTCCAAAGGCCAAATAAGTCCTTTAGTGAAAAGAAGAAGAAGAAGAAGAAAAAAAGTAAATCAGACGAAGAACCAGTCCCCTCCTTAGGACAGGTCCCAGGGAAAACCTGCCCTCAGTGACAGCTTGGAGAAAGTCACTGGCTGAGATCACTGCTTTTGCTGGTTTTGAAAGTGGATTAAGTCACCTGAATACCAAGCCTCTCCCCTTATCCTTTAAGCCTTGTCTGGTCACACAGAGTAATCTAGCAGAACAGTTATCTGTTGCAAACAGGCGGTTCGTGACAGCCCTGGGTTCCCCTGCCTATTCCTGCTTCTCTTTGGAGCGGGAGATGCTGGTGCTGCTTGTGCTTGGGGCATCCCTATCACTTCCACCCTTGCCCCCTGTGCCTGTCTCAGACACCTGCCCTGGAGCTCTTGCCTTAAACACAACACAAAACAAAAGGCAAGTTTCGATTTGCAGCCATTTTTGCAGAATCTTAAACTGTCTCCAAGGTCATCTTCACCTTGTGGAACACTGTCCAAGGGCACCGTTTACAATCCTTGGGAACTTCTTATGGTTTCCAGCCCCAAGCCCATGAGCATCCTTCTCTCTTTCCAGAGATAAGGGCCTCTGGATTCCCATATTTCAGCTGTCGACATGGAGCTGGAGGGATGAAGGGAGGCTGCAGCCTCCTCCCAAGGGTGCCCGTCACTTCTCTTTAGTTTGCTCCAAAGAAGGAGCTCGCACGACTCTGTCCAGACAGGGAGTTTCTTATATTCAGCACCCTGTTATTCTGATCCAGGATTGCACGCTGTAATGCTAGAAGTTTTCTATTGAATCCCAGGCCGTAAACAGGAGAGCCATGTTGAGAAAAGCTTTTGAGGCTGTGCATGCAAGCTGCTGGCTCCCACCAAGCATCGGGCAAGGCAGAAGTGCTGTAATCTGCACTTTGCACCTTCCTGGAAGAGCCAAAACATTTGCCAATGCTTTGTTTATACAAGGCAGATAAGAGTCTGGAAAAGCAAGATTATGTTCACCAAATACTTTGGGGATAAGTGGCAATGGTTCTGTGCAATGAAACTGGCTCTTTCTCCCCTGATGAGGTGCCCATTGTGGGCAAGGGAGCATTGGCCCTGCCAGCAATGTTAAACTAAGCAATACTTTAGGAATACTAAACCTGGATTTTTCCCTTCTCCCCAGCAGTTTGTTTTTGGTGCAGGCAGCACGTGATTGGATTCTTAATCTGCTACTTAGCTTTTATGTCTGCCTATGTACTGACCAACCCTTGATAAGAAAAAGCAGAAGATAAGGAAAAAACCATCAGCCTTTCAGATGGGGCTGGATGATGCAAGTTTGCAGGAAACAATTGGAATCCTTGCGATGATGTTTTGTAGGGAACGTTGCCCTCAGTCCCACCTCAGAGGAAAAACCTTTGCAGGAGGGTCGCAAGGAGGATTCTCCTTGCAACGCGAGGAGAAAAATACTGCAAAAGGAATTGCCTTGAGGTTGGGCAGTGAAATGGAGAAGATGCTGCTGGTCTCCTCACATGGCAAGTCTGCCCTTTCTCCTGCAGCATCCGTCACTTTGGGGTGTTTTGCGGCTGAGCCGCAGACTCCTGCCAGCCGCTCCGGCTCCCGTGACGTGCTCCAATGTGACAGCGCTGCGTACTCCGGGGCCCAGCACGCCGGTTCCCCCTTCCCCAGGCTGCTCCTTGAGGATAAACATTTCCCCTTACCAATTATTTCCCCATCATTACAACTTGGAAATTTCCACTCTGCCAAATTGTTCTTCTTCAGCCTGGCTAAATTGAGACTTGCCCATTACTGCCCTTTCCCTCTGCTGCTACTGCGAGAAATGAACGGAGCTCTCAATCCTGCGTACAGGGATGGAAGGGTTATGGGAAGAGCCACAAGACTGTCCACATTTTGGACAGCCTGTTTCTCTCAATTTACTCTGCTTATTCTGTGTGATCGTATTTATTATTACAGGTTAATTGCAATTAGAAAGAAGGGCAGCCAGCAGATTGTTAGCGAGCTCCTTCCTATAGGCAACTCTCCTCTGCAGAGAGACATTCCAATGGCCACAGCTTGGGCTACCTAGCAAGGAGCAATGTTGGTCATCGGAGGGGAGGAGAGATCTGGGAATCTCTTCAGGAAGAAGGGGGAAAACCAAGGGATTGAGGATGTTTGGCCAACAGCAGATTTTCTTCTGTCTTTGAGAGAGAGCAAAGACTTTTACACGTGCCTGGAGTTGCCCCACTCCTCTCCCTATTGAAGCTGACAGGAATTGCTCCAAGTGGGAGGTTTGCTGGGGGATATTGCCTACTATTGGAAATCCGTGGCACTGTTTTTTATTGAGGTGATGGGAAATTGCAGGGAGAACCTACTGAGGCTGCTCAAAGAGAAGAAAAGGTCAAGTAGAACCTGTGCTTCTCTTTTATTCTTAAATCTTAGACAAAGGCCCATGTTTTACAGATTAGCAAAACCTGACTTTGCCATCTTGCAAATATTTCGGTTTTGAGTAAATGAACTGAAATGTCACCGAGCTGCCCGCCACCGACAGCAACTTCAGAGCAAAACCAGCACTCGGTGCAAGTCCCAGCCCAGCACGCGTGTGTATTGACACCAGTTAAGGAAGAAAAAGAGGAAGAAAGGAGTAATGAGCACTGAAATACCGTGTGTGAGTCTATTGAGACTAGATTGCCCAGGAAGCGGCTGTCAATAATGCATCGCCGCTGCAGGCTCCGCGCAGCCCGGGGACGAGGACACCAGAGCCAAGCAGTGAAGCAGGAAACACGAGCACCAAAACCAGAGACAGCAGCCAGCGAGTTCCCGTCGTGCCGCTAACACTTAAAAAAGCAGAATGATGAGAGTGGCTCTGAAGATCCTGGCACGGCTTAGCTCAGCGTGCGTGCGGTGGCCTCGGATTTCAAGCATTGCCTTTACAGAAGGTGCCAGGGCCCAGGGGTACCAATCCCACCGTTGGAGAAGATCATCCCACTGGAAAAGATTGCAAATGACTCTGCCTTCAAACACGTTGTGTTTGTGATACCAGTTACACCAATATTTGGGAGTTAGATGGGAACACCCAGCTCAGCCCACCTGCAAATAAAGGAACTCATCAGTGTTATTCCACAGGGAAAGGATGTTGGATGTGGGAACCCTGCTGCTTTTTAAGGATGAGAAACATGGCATTATTTTGTAAAACAGTCAGTGCATTCAGAAGTGTTTAATAACTGCCCCTGAAATCTGAATGAACAGACCACAAGTCTTAGTCTTCCACAGGCTAAAAAGTTAACCAAAAAAATAACATTCTAATAAAGCATAACGTTCTGTGAGAATCACCTATAGAAATGCATATGACCTCAAATTTAAAAATATGCCTAATCAGAGCTAGCTACTAAGAAGGGCATCATTAGACTGTCTGAGAAGCTGCCCGGACCCCTGAATTTTCTCTTCTCATGCAAGACTGACAGTGCCTCTGGTCACTGCCATTACACTACAGCTCCTGGAAGGCTTTGAAATGTTTTTCCTTTCACAAAGAAAGGGAATGAATCAGATCAAAGTTGAATAATGCAGGCCAAAAATCCCCTCTTTTCCTTTTCCACTTCCTAATTAAGATTAGTGTGCAATCTCCATGATGACAGAGGTCCTGCAAAACCAAGAAAGTGCTGCAAATAGGGAGCCACTAACAGCACTAATATTTTTAAATAGCCTCCCCAAGCTGCGAGCAGGCAAATTACCCTCTGGGACCCTGCATATGCAGAGAGGAGGCTCTCTGATGATAAAAGCAGGAGGAGGGAAAAGGGAAAAGAAACCATCCTGTGATGAATCCAAGGGGAAATCTCCAATTCCTGCACTCACACGGTACAAAATTTCTGGCTCTGCTTGGCCTGAAATTTGGGGATATTTGCTCCAACTGCCAGTGTGAGCACCAAGCCCAGGTATTCCTCGTGCCTGGGCAAGGGGTTTTCATGTGAATATGACCTTTCCTTCCAGAGCTGTGACTGTTTTGTAGCTAAACAGGCAGGATATTTGTAGATGTACAAATGGGTTTTTTTCCACGCAGAAGTTAAGGAGCAGAGGTAGCGCAGGGTGCCCCAGGCCCTGTCGAGTAGGACCGTGCTGACCATACTTGCTACCTGCTCCCTTGGCAGGGCAATTTGCTGCAAACCAGAGCAGCCTGGGCACTGCCCTGAGCTGGGCCAGGGTCATTCTGGCCTCTGCTTTGCCCCAGGTGCAGGCAATCCTCAAAAACACCAGTATTTAGGCAGGGTTCCCAGCACATAGGCTTTGCTCCTTTTGTCCTGCTGTCTTGAATTGCTCTTCAGAATCTTGTGCAAGGTCTGACCTGACTCCTCTGCCCCCAGCATCTGGGCTGGGTGAGTTGAGGGGATAAATAACCTGTCTTTGGTGTGGTGAGATCAGCTGGGGGAAGGGACTCGGAGATTATTTTAATCTTTGGGGGAAAATGGATCAAAAAGCTCTAAGCAGAGATTATCTACAGCCCAAGCCAGGTCCAATGCTATACATTGAGTTAAAAATAATGATATATTTTTTAAATGAAAATGAAAAGGCAGAAGATTGGCATAAACACCATGAAATGCAGAAGGATTGGGGCTGCCTTGTGTGTCTCTTATACTGATTGCCTGCTCCCATGGGCTGCTTATTATCTCTTGCATGTAAACTCAGTCTAATGCATCCCTTCCTGGGGTTATGGAGCTTCCCCAGCAGCACCTTCCCCCACTCCTGGTGGCAGCAGGACTGGGGCAAATCCTCCTAAAGGAGGCTGGAAGCAGGGAAGTCATGCCAAGAAAAAAGGAGGTGGTGGAGGTCACAGCAATGGGATGTGCTGATATGGCTCTTAGCATAAAAAAATAGAGTGGACAAAGGGTGTGCCCTGCAGTCTCCAAATCTGCTAGGGAAGATGCAAAGCAAAAGCTCTGTCTGTGCTCTTGAATTATTCCGCCTTGTTCCCATCTCTGTCTTGTGGCCATTTGCTTTCCTGGTGCCAGGCAGCCTGTAGGACACAGCCCCAGCTGAAAGCCTGGCTGCTCCTTGGCCTGGGCACTGTTTTAGCTGTGCTGTTGAGTCATTATTTTGTTATAAAGGATGGTCTGTTGTGCAAAACAAAACAAAAAGTGTCTCATGGGGGCTCTTCTCTGTGCTTTGCCGGGCACAGGATTCGTAGAGACGTGCGTGTAAACAGAAAAGGCAGCACAGGTCCCAGTGGGGGCCAGGAGGGAGCGGAACAGAAGCGCAGACGTCGGAAAGGATTTAGAGCAACGGGGAAGCGACAGGGAAGGTGCTTGGAGATGAGGAGGGAAGGAGAGTGAAGGAAGAGGGGGGAAATGTAAAGAAAAGGGAGAGCGCAAAAACTGCAGCATGGTGTTGTTAGTGCTGTACTGCTCTCCCATAACTGTGTAATAACAACACCAATAACTGTTATTTTGTGCTGAATTCAAATGAGAAAGTTGGGCGGGCTAGAGACAAAATAAGGATCTTAAAGGTAAGAGCGCATATGAAGAGTCAGGGGACTGGGGAAGTGCTGTGCTCCTTGCTAGACTCAAGGTCAGTAAATCCATCACTATCCAGGAGACAGAAAAGAAATTGCACATCGCTGCCTCTTGCTGATGTGCGGCTCCCAAACACGGGCTCTGGGCACTGCTCCAGCGGTGCAAATGTAGGGCTTCATCCCCTGCAGCACCCTGGGTGCTTCTTGCAGCACCTGGGCAATCCTTCTTCCCACCACGGAGGTAGCTTTCATGAGCTGTAATTGCACTTACTTGATGTCCTTGCCCATCCATCAGACTTGCTGCAGACCTTGCATTGCACATCCCGAGGATGTGTCCTTCCCCTCTCAGGACTGATTGTCCCCAGGTTGCTGTCCCCAGCATGTCAGTGTCATAAATTATTACTGCTGTGTGCAAACCTGGGACTGCTCTAACAGCCCAGATGCTCCCAGACACCCTTTACTTTTGGCTCTCTACAACTTTAAAAGCTTCAGCTGGCAACTTAAAGAAGAAGAAAAAAATAATACCAGAACCCATTTCTACCTTCTGCTCTCTGCTAAGACTGGAGCTGAAATATTTGATTGACATGAATGTTGCCTAACATGTGTATTTACTTAATATCCCAGCTTGCCCACCCTGTGCTAAGAATAGCTCCTGTTGACATCAGCCTCACTAATTGTGCATGCAAATGAATCTAGATATCAAAAAAAAAAAAAAAAAAAAAAAAAACACCCTCAAAAGGTGGCAGCAGCATGTCCTGGGTTTACAGGCTTCTGCAGAGCCAGGCAGGCAATGTACATGGGGGATTTATCGTCCAAACACACACTGCTGTATAAGAGCAGTGCAACTCCCTCACATCCCATGGGAACATGATTCATATGACCAAATTTTGCACCAAGGCTTAAATATGTCATACAATTAATTGTGATTAACTGTCCTCCTCAGATCCTGCACTCAGTCGTCGCAACTATCTTAGCTGTTTTCCAGGGTGAGTGCTGAAAAAATTCGTTAATAATGTGGAGGTGAGGGGGCAGGAAATGAAGGGCAGGCAACATCTTCACTCCATGTCAGAACAAATTAGCTGCCTTCTAGATGACAGAGACACGAGAGGATGTTAATACCCCTTGAAACCTGCAGCCAGGGCACAGCCAATTCTCTGACCACTGGGGCCAAGCCGTGTCTTTGTGAGTGCTGTTTGAAACGATGCCTGGGGGCTTCTGCTCAGCTCATTTGCTGGTGCTTGGTTGGGTTTTCCCTTCCCTCTTCTCCCAGGGACTTGTCTTCTTTCTACCCCAAGGAACCATAAATCTTACTAAGTCACTGGGAGGATGAGATGCACAAAGCTTCCAGATGCGGTGAAGAGATTTGTCCCAGCAAACCCAGAGCTGAAATGTCGCCATGGACCAGGGGACAGAGCCTGGGCCCAGGGGACTAAAAATCAGGATTTGCATTTGACTAGGACAGCAGCTCATCTAGCTTTCCTGTTTTGTTGGTCCCCGATTGATGTCAAGCACTTTTTAAGAAAAAGTCTTGCCAACCCTTAAGCCACGAGTATCTGAGGGCCCCCACAGTCACCACTTCCCAAGGTGTATAATAACAAGTGACAAATATCTTACTGGAGGCATTACTTCAGAATAACCATTTTTTGGTGCTGTCTATCAGTCAGACAACATGTCTGCAGTGGGCTTAATGCCACTCTGCCATGTCTACTTTTTAGCAAACCAGGTGCTTTCTCTTGTGAGACCTAGTTATGCCATGGAGAATCAAGACTTCTCACTAATCTCTATCGGAGCAGCCCTGTGATGACAGAGGGGTCAATGATGCCTTGTCTGAATTGCAAGAAGAATCACATCATCTGAGGACAGGAAATGCTTTTTGAACCAAAGACTACCTTGAAAGAAGAATCTGCTATACTTTGTGAGAGAAGATTGAGGATGGAGGTGGTCCTGGGTCATACAAACTCACAGCTCAAAGGTAGCTCTGCAAGTCCCTGGTGAATTAAAGAGAAGTCGGCTTGAGTTTTCAGATACTTGGAAGACCTGCTCATTGTAGTGCATAGGGTGAGGATGGTGTGCGAGAGGCCATAGGGTGGCTGTGTGCATCCTGGTGGGAAGCTCCCAGCGCCCAGTACTCTGTTCTCAGAAGTGAGAGAGGCTTCAGAATTACAATTTCTCCACAATTTTAATTATTTCTGGGTAAAACAATTACCATACAGGGTTATGCAGGGTTTGAATAGCAGACAAGAAGAAGGGATAGTAATCAAAAAGCATTTAAGTGGAGAAGGCGCACGAAGGAATACGTGACACATTCCCTCTATTTACAGAGCGTAATTGCACCATCAGAGACCCCGATGCAGCCAGCAGCAAATCTGCGATCAAAGCTCATTATCACTTTGTGGGCATCTGATCTGTGGGCATGGAAAGATGAATCTGACTGTGGAGCAAGATGGGCTCCTCAAACTCACCCTCATGGGAAGGTTTGGCAATGCAGAAGACCCCAAAATTTGCTGTAGCATCAGTCATGCCTTCTGTGAAGCACTGGACCCAAAGCCATTATCCACTGGTTATGATGATGACAGCAGAAATAACCCAGCACCAACTAGCTAGAGAGCTGCTACCTCTGACTTTGCAGTCAGATTCATCCTTGTTTTGTTTGTAAAAACACAAAAATATTTGGGAAGTCAGGTTGGTGGGGAGAAAGCAAAGACAGAGTCCTCTAAGAATTATGAATTAAGGATTCAAGAAGAAGAAAACCTGTGTAACATTCAACTTTGTATTTTCAGCTTTTTCCTACAATGACTTCATTCAAAACTGGAAATTTCCTTTCTCTGGTCTTGTCCTTTCTCCTCTGTTTTTTCTTATCTAGAAGACTGAATGAAAGGGAATAGAAGTATCTCTCAGATATGTTGACTAGATGAAAATGTGTCTACTAAAACAAACACTTTCAGCTCTACCAGCCCTCTGCTGCATACACATATGTGGCAAGACTTGCTGGGGTGTTGGTGCTTACTCAGAAAATGAAGCCTTGGCATTGAGAATCACCCTGAAAGATGTCAACTGACAACATGGCCATGTTGGCATTAAGTAATAGTAGTTCCTGTCCAACAGGTGACTTAATGGAGGTTATGGCCCCCTCCTGTGGTGATTGGTCCCAAAAGTCTTTCTCTGAATTTCTTTCACTGGATTTAAGAGAAGGCATCTGTTGGAATAAAAACATAGGATTTTAAAGGGAGAAAGGGAGCAGCAACTCATTGCTGTTCCCTTGCTGCATGTGAGAGCCCTGAGGGGTTGTGTAAAAGCCACCTGCTCCTGTAGGGTCAAGTTATCTCCCAGCTGCTGCAGCCCTCTGGACTCAGCTCCCGACTGAGCCAATGCCACACTTAACTTGGACACAGCAGGAGCAAGAGTTAGGAATCTCTTTCAGCTCAGGCTGAACAAGCAGTTCATATCTGGGCATGCTCATTTACTTAATTTATATTGGTCGTCTATGCAAAATGTTCCAGTTAAGGATTCATTTTTAAAAAAAAAAAAAAAAGAAAGAAAAGAAAAAAGAAAACTGCAGTTCTCTGTAGTGCATTAATTCTAACCAAGCAGGCATTATAGTTAATAACGCTAAATAGCTGGTTCCCTCTCTCCTCAGGCACATTTCTGTAAGTGTGTGAAGATTTCTTAACCTCTTTAAGACAGCACATCTTGCTCAGATTCAATGAGTTCCTTCCAGCTGAAGCCTTTCCAATGAGCCTTTCCAAAGCCTTTTAATGAAATGGGGAGTTACCCTCAAACACTGCTTTGCAGAAGATTCTTCATGCTGGGAACATGAGAAGGTTGGTCATGCAGCTGCCAGATGTGAAACCATCCATTCCTTGGTGCCTATTGCGCATCCCGTTGCCTTATCTGGTCTGAGTGTTTTAAGCACAGAGCACGTTGCATTTAAGAACATCATGATTTTCTCTGGTGGAAACATGAAGAATGCAGAAAACCTCTGCTGCAAACTGATGATCTGTCTTTTTTGGAAACTACCCTTGGTCACTTGTGATTTGGCCTTTGCAGTTTTGTGAGAGGAAGAAGTTGAGCCAATTTCCATCTATCTTTTTAGTGCTGAGCTCACAGTGAAATCATTGGATCCAACCTTAGTTTATTGATGATAATTAATTGAAATTTAAGGATCTTACACATCTTCTCGTCCCCACCAGTTTTGGGACAAATGGTTCTCTTGGATCAGCAGGTCCTAGCTGACTTATTCATCATCCAGAGAGGACATGCATTACCAGGCAGCTTGCTAATAAAAGCTTATGCTTTCTTGTTGACAGTTAAGGCTGCTCTTGATCTGAAATTCAACTAGTAAGTAATGATGTGTATTCACCACGAAGGAGAGCTGAGGGTGATGGCAGGGTGTTTTATTGTAGCTGGTGAGCTTTTTTTAGATGCCCTTTATCCTGTGATGGGATTGAGATGTTGCCAGTGTACACTGAGCACAGTGGCATGTAACATTGCTGTCAGGGGTGGAAGAGCCTCTCCATGGAAAAGAGGAGGTGGTGACGGTGAACTGAGCTGTCAAGACTGCTCAGTACAGAGGGGCCTTGTGTATGGTTGTCCTTCTTGGAAGGAAACCTCCTGGGAAGCTCTCATGATGTGAGCTGCCTCCTTGAAGAGTGGGGAAGGCATGAAATTATGGGACCTTTGAAGACAGCGTAGTGCACTCACCTACCCTCAGGCAAGATGCTGAAACCATCTGCTTGTAGTCCTTCTCATGAAAAGCTGATAGAGCTCTTGAACTGGCATGGAAAAATACCCCCATGTCCTACTCAACAAACTTGCTTCATTTTTGTCTGTATGCAGCAATGCCTGCTAAGTCTTTATGGGCAAAACCAACAAAGCCACAGAAGAGGCAAAATACACGAAATGCATCTCTAAGGTCATGGGAAATGGAGTGGAAGGGAGATGACAAACTTCAGGCTTGGTTAGAGGATGGAAAAGGGTGGCATGAAATTAGACTGGAAAGTTCTGCCTTATCTGACAGTTCTGCTTTACCACTGCTATTGTAGGCACTTGCTTCTCACAGACTAGAGGGCTGATTCCTGCTCAGTGATGGCTGCAAATTGCACAGAGCTCTTGAAGACCTCTTGTCACTGGCTTGTCTTCTGACTGGCCTGGGATGACCCAAATCTGTGACTGGATAGAAGTGACAGGATAAATCCAGCTACCAGAATTTCCTGAGCTTCGGGGTGACTTTCAGACAAGATATGCTGGATTTGACTCTTTTCTTACCAGCATGAATACCTAGACTTAAGAAACAAATAATAACATTTGAAAGTAAGCATTATCTAAGCTCATGGGCAAAGCACACCTCCACCCCAAAGGGAGAATTCTGCTTAGTCAGAAATGCAAATATATTAAGCAAATTATACAGCAAAACACAAGGGTATCTCCCTGATGAATGCTGGATTTTCCACATTCCAGGACCGCAAGAGGATTTGTGAAGGCAAAATATTGAAATTCTTGCCCAAGTCAGATTAGGGCTTTAGAAATAATTGCAAAACTAGTGTGTGTAAATAAATGCAGGAGTTGTGTTGCAGTTGCTTTGAGCTTCAGAAGAGGTGGGCTGCACTTTGAAGTTCAGTTCCACGGTATTTGTCCCCTATCCCATTTGGTACCATTTGAAGTTTCCTCTTGCTCGTTGCTCAGGCTCTGAGCGCTCCTCTCACAGGGAAAAGAGCCTAGGATTTTTTTGAAGTCAAGCTTCAAAGAGTTTCTGCTGTCTCCTAAAAAAAACTTTGGGGGAACACAAACCTGCTATTTTTTTTTTTTATGAGTAGAGCAATGTTTGTTTAAACAATTTCCTGTGTTAGCTTTCAAGCCTTATCCTGGAGAAAATGTTATAGCAATGGGTTATCATTTATTCACAACTTGGACTTTAAAGAAAATGATCATCCTAGAGCTATTTCTTTTTAAAATCTTCACAGACTTTTAAATAGCTTTCTGCCCCAACTTTGCCACAAAAGCAGCTAAACAGTATCTGACTAAATGTATGAGCAAAAATACCTTATTTTGTTCAAGCTTTTAAACTCTCCTTGTCAACAAATGATGTGAGCAGCTTTACAAAGTGTGCTGTCACTTTCCTGCCATCTGTCATATGTCACTTCATTGCTCTCACTCCCCAAGGAGAAATGTCAATGGCTGATTTATATTTCATGTTTTATTTTGAAAAAAAAAAAATCCTGCTAGGACACAAGTGGACTGAGTTTTGTGGCTCTTATTCATCTTCAGAGGGTAAGAGGATATTAATTGCTCTTCTCCTTCTGACATAATATTGTTTGTCTGTCTTTTCTTTTCCCTTTTATTTATTTTTTATTTTTTAAGCCATATGTTCTGCTCATTTTAAAGAAGGCAGGCACAAACAAGTCTCACCAAAAATACTAAATGTCTATTGATAGTGGTGGGAGGATGCTCCTGTGGGAGCACAAACCAAGGGGCTATGGATAAGATTAAATTAGGTGGAAGAAATGTTATTGTAATTGTATCGACTTGAGTCTAGGACAACCTCAGACACACACGCTTGCTTTTGGAAAAAAATATTTTTAAATCATCCATGCTTGCATGTGGGTAGAACAGGAGCTGACTCCTTCATACGGAGACGGTGCTAAGATAACGTTTTGATTTTAAATCTGAGGAAGAAGGGAAGGTTTATTTTTACTGCTGTGTATTTAAATAAATCCACTTATGTAGCCACTGTCTGCCCAGCTGAGGAGCCTGACTAATAGACGAGTAGCTGATAAAGTGTTTTTCTGCCTCTTGAAGATAATTGTAGATGTTGGAGCAGGAGACCTCCAGTTCAGCAGCTTGTGCCTGAATCAGTGTGATGGGGTTAGGGGGTCCCTGTCCTTCCTCCTGCCCAATCTTTTCCCTCTAGCTTAGAAAAGCTGTTTTTTTTTCCTGTTGATAAACCTTTTGGATTATCAACATCCCTGCTATGGAGAAGTGTCATAGGCTGTGGGCAAACTTTGTGCCCTGCCAAGGAGCTTGAACATCTTCATGTGGGTTCCCTGTATGTAGGCTATGTCAACCAAGAGTGGTCAGAGCATTTTCCTGCTAAACCAACACTTGAATGTGAAGTGAAGGCGGGATAGGATTTCCGAGCTGAACATCCCAGTAAAAATAGCTGCAAAGTTAAGCTAAATAATAGATGGCTAGTTTTAACAGGAAAATGTAGCACCTTGCCCAGCGGAACCCTGCAGATGCCATGGCCTTGTCTTCCCTGCGGCTCACTGCCATTTCCTAATAAGAGGTGAAATCCCGGGCACCAATCTGGAGCCCTATGCACTGTGGATCGGATCCTGATCAAACCGACTTTAATTTATACACCTTGCAGGAGAAACATCAGTGAGCTGTGGAGCTAATTAAACTTTCAGCAGTTCACCTCTGTGAGAGCTTAATTAGCCACGCTGCTGCCCCCTCTATATTTATCTTGTGTGTCTTCCAGAGATGCATGTGGAAAGGTTTGCTTTATAGGTTGTGTAATCCCAAACATGCCTAAACTTTTCTGCTCTTCTCCTTACAAGGACAGGTGGTGCAGAGGGTGACTGGCTATGATTTTTTCGCAGGGAGAGCTGAATATTCAAGATACCAGCATGGTTCATAGGCATGAGTCAAATGATTTAAATCAGAGCTGCACAGCAAAATGCATCAAATGCTATTTCAGTGCTGAAAGCAGGCGTGAAGCCATCACATGTGGCTTGCTCTCCTTTATCAATGTTGTTAGTGTGTAGCATGAACACCAACTTTGAGTAATCGCTACTTCCAAACCACATCAGCTGCATTTAGAATCAAGTGCAAAAGTTACTGCAATCCCACCTATCCCTCTGCATAGCAAATGCCCTGAAGCAACTTCTGCTCTTGCCTGGATTTCTTGATGTTCATTTTCTTCCTCTCTCCTAAAAGACTCAGCTCACTGCCACTTCCCCAAGTCTTCATGGAAGGAATAAACCTCTGGGTAATGGCATAGCCTGGATTAGGAAGAGCACCTTGATTCCTCACTGCTTTTCTGCTGTAGAAACTGCAAGTGAAAGCTGTCCAGTGAGGTCAGGGCATCACACATCACCTCCTCTGCAAAACCAGTGCCCTTTTCTGTGAAAAGGAAGGAAAAAAGAACACTAAGTGTCACAGCACGTGGTAATTCAAGCCAAAAAAAGGGCCTTGAAAATAAATATATCACTGTCTGCTTGAATAAACTACCCTTTCTCCTAGAGAATACCTGTGATCATGCCCTGACCAGGTGATAAATATTCAGCAGGGCTTTGGTGGATTGCTTTGGAGGGTCTCTGTTCTGTTTACATCTAATTGGGCTTACAAAGCCTCCCTTATGCATTCTTTGCTAATTCAGGCTTTCTGGTTGTCATTTTTTTAACTCCCATTAAAGACAACTCTCTACCCTTTGCTCACAGGCAATATCCTCTGCCAGAGAAGTCTCCAAATCTGATGAATAATATCAGTGCTATGTCTCTGAGGGTGCTCTTGTCCTGATAAACTGGTGAAGTCTTGGTAGAGCTGCATAGCTTGATGCACATGGAGCAAAAGGATGTGCACAGCTCCAAGAGACACATGGAGAGCAGCACTGCAGAACTCCTCAAATCTCATCCAAGCAGAATCTTTGCAGTGACCTTTTTTGCCGACATCTGCTTTCCCAGTTAATTAATTTGTGTGGATGTCAGTGAGATTGTTTGGATAAAGAGATTTCCATCTTGGATAAACACCAAGAAGAGAAGTTGCTAGTCCAGAGTAAACCGTTCCTAGAAGGTTTGGG
The DNA here is from genome assembly GCF_000705375.1 of Tinamus guttatus. Next base: position 21,131 of record NW_010584750.1, on the reverse strand, counting down.
AAATTGCTGGTAAGAAGGTGTTGCTATGGCTCTGGACAGATTTTCATGCATCCTAGCAATGATTATCTTTGATTGAAGCTTTGGATGCTGCAGTTGGGCTCCTGATAGAAATAGTCAGCTGAGTGTCAGCCCCCTGCCTGCTCTCATACTGACTGTTCTGCAAAATGTTCTCCTGACACCTTCCACAAGACTGATAGCTTGCCTCTGGCAACATCATTCCTTGCAACCTCCTGATTTGCACCTTGCTGGAATGACTGCAATGTTAGAATAACACCATTTCTGCACGGGACCTGACTTGATTTATAATAGACTCCCCAGCTGGTGTGATAGGTGCTTGTGAGTCATTGGTTGTAACTGAGCTGAGCAGCTCTCTGCCTTCAGAACTAGTCTCAGTGAATCCCCCTTCGGAAGCCTCATTGATTTTTGCCTGCATAATTTATACATTTGTGTTTGCCTTTGGTGAATAGAGGGAGTCAACAACGGCTGGGGCTGTTTGCAGAGCAGGGTCTTTGAAGCAAATATCCCCAACAAAATACAGTTTCATTAATTTCAGAGCACTTTCTCTCAGGGAGAAGAAAAGAAAAAAGCTCATCAACTCCTCAAAAAAAAAAAAAGTGAATTTTCAAATCTAGGAAGTTTTCCCGTTTTCCTCAATTCCAGCAAATAGAACTCTCTAGACTAGAACAAGCCAGGATGAAATGTGGTTAGTTGTTTGGTTTTCTAAGTTTGTTTTTCCCCCCCAAAAAAGGGCCAGTGGCTCTTGAATGACAGATGCAACCCTATGAATGACAGCAGAGAATCTGCTGCTGGAGGTGGCTCTGTGTCTGCACGGCGGGTGCAAAGGGTTGCACGTAGTGCTGAGTAAAGGGACAAACCTGGGCTGCCAGTGCTCAGGATTTTATCATCGGCTTGCAGGGTTTTATTGACAGCTTCAGCTCCTGAAGTTAAATAAGTAACTGAGAGCTCTGGGTCTTTTTTTTCCTAGAAAAAAAAGCTAGCTGTAGAAAAAAAATTGATCAAAAAGTGAAGCATACAGTCCCTTGAAGTCAGAAGCAGGTGAGGAAGGAAAAGAATTTCAAATATGTTTTTTTTTTTTTTTTTTAAGAATACCTCCTACTTTTTTGCAGTGTTATTCATGTTTGGGAGTTCTTTTTTTAATACTTTGAGTTGTCTGGACTTGTTCTCCTTGCAGAAAGCAAAGCTCAGCTCAGTGATTTGAGTCTGCACTAAGAGCAAAGAAGGGTAATGCTGCTCTGGCACCGAGGACACACTGTAGGGATCGCTTTTGCTGGAAACGTTTCAATATAGCAAGTAAAATGGTTCTTTTTGCTGAATCAGGTCCTAGTGGCATGGCCTTTAGCAGATCTGTCCTCTTTTATATTGGCTGTTATAACTAATTGATTTTCACTCCTTGCTGCATAAAACTGTCTCTTTGCTGTCAGTTCCATTTAAAAAAAATCATGTTGCTCAAGGCGTTTATGTTATATGGATGTTAATGTATCTAGGCCATAGGATCAAACTCAACAGCTCCTACTTGGAAACAGCTCAGCATCCACCAATATTTGCATCCCACAAAACCAAAACTGTCTGAGATTTCAACATTTTCTTCTTCCAAGTGCCTGATTTTGTTCCTCTGCCAGTAACAAGACTGTGACCAAGAAGATTTGAGGATTGCATATTTTCTATTGTGAGTCCTTTGCAGACGGACAGTGGGGATGATTGACCTGTGCCTACCTTTCCTTTCTTCACACCAACTGGGCCGACTACAAATTAACACCTTTCTGACTGGAATGTTTTCATTGGAATTACAGGAGAAATAATTAAGGTTAGCATAAGCTTCGCTGCTAACAGTGGTTTTGTTTTACAGCTCACTTATCCATACCTACTTTGGTGAACATAGCATTCCGTGTCTTTTTTCCTTTCAAGTGCAAAAGCTTATATTTGAAGCAATGGATTAAGTTTTCTGATGGTTAGGACAGTTCTAGTGACCTCAGAGCAGTAGAGACATGTCATTATGCTTTCAGGGAGGGTAAAACAAACAAAAAAAGACATTCCTCAAAGTTGCTATTGCAAAATGCATTTTGCTATTGTAAAAAAAAAAATGCCAAGAGTCTGATCTCTTTCTGTAAATGAAGGGGCATTTGATTTTTAATCATGCACCAGAACTGGGAACAAATTTCTATCCCCCTAAGTTTTATTAAGACCTATGTGTCTCGTCTGAAACCTATTTCCAGTTGGAAATACATTATAGGAGACCAAGAGGGATATTTTATCCTTGTAGAGAACAAACTTCTATGTATATTGTGCAGTGCAGAAAATACCATCTTCCTGTTGAACAGTGGAATAAAAATGACATGACTATTTCCATTTGCCAAGAGCATCCTCAGCCTGAGCCAGCCCAAAGGCACAACTTGGTATTTTCAAGCGTCAATCAAACCTGCTTCCCCTTCAGCTGGCACGGGGACCCACAATGGGCCATATGGGACATCCAACAGTGCCAGGCAAAGAAGAATGGAATTGGGAACAAATTACATCAAAGTATCTTCAGGCGATTTCCAAGCTCTGTAGTCAGTGCGATGTGTGTGTTGGGGGGTGCTAATTATAGTCATTCCAGCACAATCCATCATCTTCCCTGGCAAAATTGGAAACAGCACAGGTATAAATATCCCTGCCCTGAGCTTCTCTTCTGGGTGTTTAGAGTGGTAGCATAGGGCCTATAGGAAATTGCAGAAAAAATAGTTGGGTTCTTAAGGAGCAAGTAATAGCTGTGGTGGTTTACTGACCATAGCTTGAAGGGCACAACCGAGGTCTTCAAATATATTTATGCTTGTAAAAACAAGTGCTAACATTCCTCTACTCATATTGAACAGGGCTTGCTCTACAGATCACTCCCGTACAACACACTGCACATAAATTTGCTCCCAGGTAAGTGCCTGACTGTTATTAATGTGCAGGACTTCTGCTCTCAAGGCAGGATAAGAAAATGTAATTTTAGAGGGGAGCTATTTGGAAAATCAGTGCAAGATGGGGGCCTAACTCATTTATACTTTTGAAAAGCTTAATCAACAAAACCCTTGTGATCCAGAAAACTGTGGGAGGAACAGATGGCTGATGTTTCTTTTCAGGCAGGCCCGCCAGCAGCAAGCGTGTTTCTCAATGAAGAGAAAGAAAGTTTGAGCCCAAAGGTACAGCAGCGTGGGAGACAGATGCAGACAAACAGCCGGATGCCACCTCTCTGGTTAGCGAAAAATCCTCTTATTTGCTCAGAAAGAGACCTCGTGCTGGGGTCCATGGAGAGCAAAGTATCTTTGAACCTAATTCAAATGTTGTCCAAGAGACTGAGGAGCTCTTGGACTGCCTGCTCTCCACCTCCTTGGGGCACATCACAGAAATGTCCTTGGAGGTATTTCTGGAGGACACGAATCAGGTGTCTGTATGATTAACTTGGTCCAAGCTTTTTTGGCATCCATAAAAAAAGATAATGCTTTGCACCCCTCATTTACTTTTTGAGTGTAGATTCCATAGTACCAAAGCAATTTTTGATGCCTTGATATCATGGTCTTCCAGACACATTGGTGGCATGAATACAGCAAAACACCAAAAGCCAAACAAACAAAAATCCATAGATTTCCTGAAAACACCTTTTTTCTCCACTTTGGACAGCAGTTTCAAAGATTCACTTCCTAAGGATGTCTATCAGCTACATATGAATGAATCCATCCAGCAACAAGTTGATCGATAGAAACATAAGAAGCTGGCACAGAACTGTCACCACAAACTCCTACTGCAGACACCCTTTGGACTGAGCTTAAGAAAGTACATGGTGTTTTTTTTTTAATCTCAGCCCTTCAAAACTCAACAGGGACAAAAAGGTGTTGAACTCCAGATATTGCCAGAAATCATCACTTCAAGGCTGCCTGCAAGACGCAAAGATGCTGCAGGAAAGCAGCCTTATTTCCCGTACGGCAGGACCCCAGTGCCAAGCAGTGTGAGCCAGTTACTACTCAAAAGTAATTGAGATTTAAGAGCAATCATTTCCTACTGGTTAACCAACAAAATATTTATGGGCAACGCTTTGTGCCAAGCAAAATATTTATGACAAGTTTTCAGCAATGACTGCATTTTTTAATGCTGACTTTTGCACAAAGGACACAGCTCACAGTCACACCACAGTAGGAACCAGATGGGAGCTTGGAGTTTCTGAAGGTAAGCAGAGTTTGTTTCACAGTTTGTTTCTCCTGAACCTCAGCCCTACCATCATAGCAGGTAAGGAAAGGGCCTTGAAGCAAAGATCAGGCAGCCTGGAGTGCTCGGCTGTCCTCTCCACCCTGGCCAAAACCCCCTGTGCTCAGGGTACCAGCACTGTCTTGGCATGGTTGTAAATGGTGTCTCTGCACTGAAATTGAAAGCTTTACATGAGAGTTGCACCTCCAGAGCTCCAATGAGTCACCTGGGGTGGCTGGAGAAGGTCCCAGCTCCTGTTCTCTGGACCAGAGGGACCGTGAGAGCCCCACATGGCACATCTGAGCTGCAGTGTCACCCTGTCCTGCCTTGGGCAGAGCGTAGAGGTCTCTGGAAGGTTTGTACTGCTTGGGAAGATGTGAGCTGAAGCTTTTGCTGGTCATGGGGGAAAAAAAAGAAAGATTTGTCAACCAGTCAACTCCAGACTTTTTTTGGTGAATAAATTGGGCAGCATTTGCCCTTCGGTGAGGAAGGACATGAGCCTAATTTAGATCTACAAAGCTAAGCACTGAAACCAAAGCTATCCTTGGAGAACAAACTTGTCTAGAGAGATGTGCTTCTGTTCCCTAATTTAAAATCCATCTTCTTGGATCTCAAGGGAAGCTAAGGCTGCCTCTTTGCTCTTTCTGTGCTCTTTTCACTAATGTCTTGCATTTACAAATAAGAAGCTGAGGTTCATCTGATCTGTGACAGGAAGTCTCTAATGGTTGTAGGACTGCCTGCTGTAATGAGGGTTTAACTTGTTGCTTTGTTATCCTTCCATTTTCAGTGGGTGGCATATTTTGTTTGTTTGCTTTTAGCATGCCAGAATCACAATTTGATGTAATTATTGTTGACGTAATAATAATGATTCTTATCCAAATATACACAAGACATGTCTGACTGACTGGGGAAGGAACAAGACATAGAAAAAATGCAGAGTAAAAGAAGTGTCTGGATTAATGCATCTTATTGTCACCAAGCATCACTTGCCAGAAAGATCATCACCACATCAGACATCTGTGGTGGAGGGAGAGGTGGGAATCCGTCAGGAGATAAAGCAATGACAAGGTGATGAGAGAATTCCCCCTGCTCTGCAACAGCCCATCCAGACGTAAACACAATCTGAGGCTCCCCAGAGCTTTATTATGGAGCTAATCCTGCAAGGAGCTCAGCTCCCAGCTCAGTAATGCGTAAGGATTTCAAGGAAACACAATAGCTTAATGCATTAGAGCTCTTGCGCTTGGATTCAAATCCTAATCAGCTCACAGAGAGGAGGGAGAGCGACTGCATTAGCAGACGTGTCCTGCTGTGAGGCTCCCTGCCCCACGGAACGCGCCAGCACGGTCGGAGCTGGGGGGCCGCTATGGGCCAGGATGATGGTGCACCCCGAGCACCCCAATGATAGTGTCCACATAGGGTAGAGTCAGATCTCTTGGCTTGGTCTTTCTCCATGTCTCCACACCCACAAAGCTCTGCATCCTGCATGGGAACTGTGGATTGAACATCTTCGGGACCACGGCTGGTACTGGACAGCAAGAGGAAGCTCTGCAGGCTCTGAATTCCCACTTACCAACATCCCTTGTTCTTCCACAGTCTTGAGCCACCTGCCCCATGAGCTTTCTCAGCAAAAGGTGCAAATAAGCAGTGTCCATGTGGGTCTGGGATGTACCACGAGCTCCAGCCTAGTGCTTCAGCCTCTGCTGGAGAGAGGCTTCATAGCAGAGAGGCTATTAAAACACCCATGACCATATTTACTGCTTTGAAAGCAAGCATTACCTATGCCTGCTTTTTCTCCATCATTTTTATTCCCATGCAGGTGCCTTGACTTTCCCCCATGGCCAGAAGGCTCCTCTGCAATAAATGTGTCTGATGCAGTTCAAAGTGTCTTTTGATGCCTTCTGACACTCCACAGAAAATCTGAAATACATCAGAATAAATCAGTCACTCTTGGGAAGCCAGCAGTACCATGAGGATTTCCCTGGAGGCAGACGGAGCCCGGGCTTTCCAGCAACACCCTCGCATGTCCCTCCTCGCTGCCCATTTCAGTGCACAGGTCACTGGAAGGAGACACTCGCCCTTCCTCTTGGTTTTACTCTTGCTGCTGCTTCTCCACCTGAAATCTCTGATGACGATGAAGGTGTCAGCAAAAAGAGAGAGAAATTTGCTTCAGCACTGGAACGGAGACAAGGAAAAAAAAATCCAATCTGGAGGGAAAACTGCTTTGAATGCAGAGTATTTTCCCACATTCCCATTAATTCACTTTGTCTTCTGTGCAAAGCCCAAATAGACAGGAAACTATGAGCAGGCATCATCATTATTACTATTACAATCATTACTGTGTCCTGTTTCTGTGCATCTAAACATGCAGATGACATTTTGCAAAACAAGCACGGGTCGGGGACTTGCCCTGCAGAACTGGCAGCAGCAGCGAAGACCAAGAAGAGAGAGAGAGAAGTGAGTTCAAAGAAAGCACCGGGGCCTCGGGTGCCCCGGCCATGCAGTTCACGGCTGACTCCATCCCTCTGCATAGAGCGGGTTTCTTTCGTTTTTTTAGTATTCTAAGAACAAGCCTGAGATTTCATTGAAACCTTGGAACAAACACTGCCTTTATTATGTTTAGCTCAATCTTCTTTAGCGGGGTTGTTCAGACCCAGTTTTTTGAACATCTGGATTCTCCATATTATCCGCATCTTTTCCAAACAAAGGAAGATAATAATGATGATGAGGCTCAGAGCTGGGTGCCTGAGAATCAGGCCGGAATTGCAGCTTTCTCCCACAATAAAAATTCATTAAAACCCTTAAATTGCGTCTTTTGTCCCAGTCAGGCTGAGTCCCCAGCACATGCACTGATGGAAAACATTGCCTTCCAAATACATCGAGGAGCTGATGGAAATTTTGTTATGGCCCAATGATGCAGAAAGAAACAGGCAGTGAGATTTAACAAGGTCACTTAAGGCGCAGAAACCTCTGTAAAATATACTCCTTCCCCCACATTATATAAAAATAGGGCCAGGGAGGTGAGGGATGAACCTCTCACTAATAGGAGATGATGATTTATGATTAATTTCCAAAAGAAGGAAATCCATTTTTAATCAAAGTTATTTATAGGGTTAATCTAAAGGCAGTATTTGCCAGCCAGCTTCCTTGCTCACCAGCACAGAAAACGATGCAGGGTGAAGATGGATGGAGTATGTCCATGGGATTTGGATTGCTCTGCACAGAAAGGCCTGTAGTCAAGGATACCTGTATAATTTATGTCCAAGATTTTCCAAAGGGACTGGCTGATTTGGGTTCCCTGGAGTCTGGTTGCCCAACACATGGCCTGTGAGAGCACTAACCCTTGAAAAGTGGCCTTTGCAAATCCCATTTTACAGACACACACTGGCCTCAATGTGGTGGCACATATATAGCCTTTATAGTCAGCCTGTAGACATTTATGGCATGTCACAGGTGCCCAGGTGTTGGGTGCAAATAAGAGGTGTTTAGCTGATAATTCTTGCCACCAAAGGCAAATCACACAGAAATTTGTACTTCCAATAGGAAAAACATGTGGGTAATTCAAAAAGGCTGACAACTGTTGAGGAAGCGATGGGACAAGATGTGATGAAAAGAGTTTGGTACAAAACTGATTTTACCTGTAATTTCACTACAAACGTGATTTCTTTTGTTGCTTTAATCCTATCCATTTCCAGCCAGCAATCTCATGTGCTGGAAGTTATCTGAGATTCTTTGGGAAATTATTAAACATGAAATATATTGCTAGACCAATTGGAAGAGACTTTGATTAATTCTGCAGCTGGCAAAAATCACCCCTCCTCAAAAATGAATCCATTCGCTCTCGGTTGGGAAATAACTGTGTTAATATCACAGCTCCCTTTGGAGGGAGCAGGGAGGGCTCCGCTCCTCGTCTCCCGTGCACGGAGGCGGGATGAAGGGCTGCAGTGCTCATCGCCTTGCAACCCTTTCCTCTCGGATAATCCTCACCCCTTCCACAGGGATATCCGTGGCAGCACCCACCCCAGAGCAGCGGTGTCGGGGCACGGAGCTGCTTGGTCTTCGGGTGCTGTGAAAGGGCACCAGTGACCCCAAATCTGCCACTTCTGGGTCCATCTCTCCCAATTATTTCTCCTGCTGATCGCTGGCAGCCTCCCTCCTCCTCCTCCTCCTCCTCCTCCGGGGCAGGAGGTGGGCAGGTCTGCATGCATTAGATATACAAACCTGCCCCGCTCGCTCCCGGCTCCTCCACGCAGCCCCGAGCACCCGCAGCAGCCGCAGAGGACGGCGGCAGCAAGGAGGCGAGTGAGCAGCCCAGCTCAGAAAGGGAGCGGAGCGAGAGGGAGACTCCGCACGTGCCGGGCTCCAAGGGCTGCCCGCAGCCCCCGCGCATCCCTGGGAAGAGCATCCTCCTGGGGAGAGAGAAGGGCAGGGAGGGACCAGCTCTTCTGCCCTGCTCAAGGCAGGGGGAAGAGGGAGAAGGAGCAGTTTAAGGGAATGAAGCTGGAGCGTCTGGAGACTCGGGAAGGAAAAGTTGCCCTGCCGGGAGACTCTGCACACTAGGGAGTGAGCTCCGCTCCACCATGGGATTTCGCGTGTCCGATGGAAACCTCCTCCTTCTCCTGTGTGCCAGCATCTTCCCCGGTGAGTTGAACGAGGCTGTTTTGACTCCTGCTCTTCTCCCCAGCTCTTCTCCCTGCCACCGGCATGTGAGGAAGCCCCGTCCTTTGCAACAAGGCTTTCTCTCTGCTCCTGCACCCTCTTGTCCCTCTACACCAGCTCCTACTAAGTATGGCTTTGTTTTTATTTTCTGCCTATTAACCAATTTGCTTTTTTTCCCCCCCAATATATTTGATCCCAGCTTTCATGTGTGTATCCAAGAAAAAACAGGTTTTGCTGGGGAGAAGCTTCTTTCTCCTTTTCAGCTTACCCTTCGGAGCACCCCTAGCAGCCTGCTTTGCTCCCCCTGTTTGTGCTCCGATGCCAGCCAAGGGAGCATCCCTCTGCGATGCTCCCGGGCTAGCAAAGTGGCTCAAAAGAATCGCAAACGGCTTTGGGGGGAGATTGGGCCATGTTGTGTTTTTTCCAGCGGCTTTAGCAGCCACCCCACCTGCAAGCGCTACAGCTGGGGATCAGCCTCGGTGGCTGAAGCGGTGACTGGGACTAAGCAGAGGAGGGATGTCCTGGGGGGTGGCACCGCCGCGCGCCGCTCACTGCCCTCCTCACCTGCCCCCAGCCCGTGGCCACGTGGAGACCCGAGCCCACGCCGAGGAACGTCTCCTCAAGAAGCTCTTCTCCGGCTATAACAAGTGGTCCCGGCCCGTGGCCAACATTTCCGACGTGGTCCTGGTCCGCTTCGGCTTGTCCATCGCCCAGCTCATCGACGTCGTAAGTGCAAGCGCCGGGCGGCCGAGGTTGTGCAGTTGGGGCTGTGCTTGCTGCAGTCAAAACTCCGATTTCACACCAAATCCGGGGGAAATGGATCCCCACAGGGCAGAGGAGCACCTGGTCCAAGTGCCAGAGGACACTGGCTAAGGGAAAAAAAATCAAATGTGCATCCATGATTATTAACACTATCATTTACACGAGGTCAGAGGGCAGTTATTGACCCAGCTCTGGGACAGAGCTTGCTGCAAGGGGAGGGTTTCATGGCTCCTCTGGCAGATATTAGCAAGAAAAACATGTTCCTGAATACTTGCCCTAACACAGGCACACCTACACAAGCTACATAGGCTAGGTACCAAACGGGATGACTTGCGCTATGCATTGAAGTTTATATAAATAGGAGATTTTATCCATAATTAAAATGCACTTATTTATATAAATATAAAATGTATGTAATAGGAGAAAGAACTTCTAGGAACAATGACTGGCCATAATTTTGGTTTTCTCCCTTGGAGAACCTGCAATTTCTTAGCTCCAGCACCTCTGTCAGGGATAACTCTAACAGCCCAAGCAATAAAGAAAAACCCTAAAAGATCTTTGATACCTTTTTCGCACAGTGTTGCAGCAATACTGCCTGTTCCCTCCAGGAGCTGTTTGGCTTCTTCCTCAGTGGTGGGAAACTATGATGATCTTCATTCTTGGATAGTCCCCAGTTATTCAGGCCTTCAGTTTGCCATTGGGATTTACTCTGTGTGAGGAGGGCAGAACAGAGAGGCAGGTTTTTACATAGGGAAAAATAATCTTTGGGGCTGTTGTGCTCACGTGGGATGCAAGGACATTCGCCTGGCTTAGCCAGGAGCTGGGAAATCAAACCCAAGAGCGTCTAGATGCAGCATCTTCTGTGCAGCGCAGCGACGTTCCGTTCTCCTTACGTGAGCCCGGGGGGCTCCAGGGCTGTTTGCTGCTGCTGGAGCTGTATGGTTTCCATGTGAATAATTGATGAGGCCAAATGAGGCATTGGTGACGCTGGAGGCAGGAGGGAGACGCTCTGTTCTGCACCTGCTGAATGGTGCAGGCGTGGGATCAATGCGCATGTTTTGCAGCGCTGTTCCCAGAGTACTTAAGAAGACATAATTTGAAAATTATGTCAGTTTTTAGGAGTGCAGCTAGAAGGCACCTCTGCGGAGGGGCTCATGGAATGCCAGGGACTAGCTGGAGGAGAGCTCTCCTTCCCCCCATCCCACACTGCTGTTGGATATCCCCTCCCAGGTGCATCCTCCTGCCCATCACAGTGGTCTCTGGACTGCCTTTCCCCTCCGACAGTGAACACGTCTTGGTGCAAACCCCAGTTTCTCTGTGAGATGCAATGATCAGCTCCCAACACAGAAAATATGGAAGAGAAATCAGAACCGTACCCAAAACCCTGCTCCTCCCGAGAGGAAATTCGGTGTGCAAACTGACATCTCTTGGTACCCTTAGATCACTCCAGTGCACGGAGGTTATTCTGAGACCAGGGTGAATGGAGGGGATCAAGACATGAGTCTAGGAGCAGCCCTTGAGAACCACATCTGGCCTCCTAAGCCCCGTCTCCTTGTGTCTTGCAGATCCTCCTGCCAGAGGTTTGGCTCTGCGGATGGCAGAGCCTTTGGTGCAGTGTCGAGGTGTACAAGGAGCAGGACTTTCCACCAGTGAATCTCTTGGCTTTTAATATTCAGAATTAATTAACCTCACAAGAGTGAGGTTAATGATGAGCTGTTTGCTCCAAAGGAACCCTGTCAGCCGAGCAGGTTCTGATGCCAGGCCAAAGAGGGAGCAAGAGGAGATAAACAGGCAGACAAGCTCTTTGCTCTGCTGCAGCACTTTAATTGGGCAAGGTCTAGGCTCTGCCCCTAGTAGTTCTCCTTGGTAATTTACATCAGTAATCAGCATGAAAGGCAAGCAACAAATAGTAACTAATTCTACTACAGGGCTGCCAGCATTGTATCTGCCATACACTATTCAATACTATACATGTATTTTTACCTTCTTATGCCTAGAAGTGGAAAAAAGTCTATCCATTCACTGCATGGGTATGCACCAGATGATAGATTTTCAGAAGATTATGTGCCACTTGGGTTTGCTCATGAAAGTCAGCCCAGACTAAGTTCATCTATTTTGTAGAAAGAGGAACACTGTCAAGCTTCAGGTTTCCAGAACTGTGTGCTCTAAACATGTTTCACCGTATAAGTGCTTGCAAACAAAGCTATTATCACCCAGGCATGATGTATACACAACATGTGAGGGAGAATGTATTTATTTGACAATCCCTTCCCTCTATGCTGAGGTCAGAGCCAGGCTGTGGAGCATTTTTCCTCTGCCTGTCCCTATGGTCCCAGGCTGAATCCATCGATGCTGAGAAAAATCCCAATAATTTCAAGTTGCTCTGCTCACAAGATTGCTTTGGTGCAGGCTCAGCTGTTCAGGAGTATCAGACAGCTGTGCCCTCTCCCATGTTAAATGGCAGAAACATCTGTTTTTTATTTCCAAGATAACGATTGCATTTATTCCTGAGGTGTTTATGATTACCAAAATGAATTACAGTTAGGAAAAGTTTCATGAGTTCTTTGGACTACTTCATCTGTTCCAGTAATAGACATCTGATCTTGCATTTTAGGATGAGAAGAATCAGATGATGACCACGAACGTGTGGGTGAAGCAGGTGGGTGCACGTGCTTTTCCCCATTTCTCCTCAGTTTTGCAATCCAAACTCCCCCAGCTCTGAAACCGCCTTGGTTTTGGCAGGAATGGCACGACTACAAGCTGCGCTGGGACCCCCAGGAATATGAAAACGTCACATCCATCCGAATCCCCTCAGAGCTCATCTGGAGGCCGGATATTGTTCTCTACAACAAGTGAGTGTGAGCGTGGTAACTGGAAGGCTCTTGATAGTGATCTTAGAGACTCTCTGCTAAGGCAAAGAGGGTTTGGATGTTGGTTTTCACATCAGTGCAATGCAATGTTAGGGCTTTTTCTAGACAGATGTTCATACCTGATACCCAAATGCTTGAAATCTGTCTCCCACATGCAGACTCTGGTGGGGGCAGTGGCTGTTTCCTTTCTTTTCTATGGAGCCCATCTTCTTGGGAAGGGTGTCCACATCCCAAGATTAATTTTTTTTTCCCCTAGTCTTTGGTTACTGCAGCAGAGCTCTCCAATCTTCTTGGATGCTGCAACATCTCAGCCTCCCAACCCAGCACCTGCTCCAGAGGAAACACTGGCTGCAAGCCTCAAACAAAAACGTCTTTGTATATGGCTAACACTCAAAGACAACCCTCACTGCAAAAGACAGGCCCTTTTTAATGAACAGTTGTCTGGTTCTAGTTTGATAAAATTTGCTTTTGTTTTCCCAAGAATTGGCTGAGGGAGAAGTCTGTCCAGGGGATTGTGAGCTTTGAAAACTATTGAAATTGTTATCTTTTCCAATAGCTTGTCTCTGATCCTTAGACGTAGGGAGTGATTGCAAACCTCTTAGAAATCACTGAGCCTTCATATAGCACCTCTGAGAGATTAGAGCAATGAAAATGATTAATTCATAGGCACTTGGGCCTTCCTACCCTACAGGGACACACTCTGAGCAGAATATTATGTGACAAGTGCTTCACATTGCAGCCTAGAAAGGTGCTCGCGGCTTCCACCGGAGAAATGGAATGTGCCTGTCTGTCTTAAGGATGGAGAAATCACTGCTTAATTAATGACACTGATAAAGATTATCATTTCAGGAGCTTCTGAAGGCTCCTGAGGTAGCCCAGGAGTGCCAAAGGAAATAATCAAAGTGCTATGCAAACCTTCACACTCTGTGGGACCATCATAGTCCAAGCCACCCATCCGCTGGAGTTGCCAGACTCTTTGCATCTACCTCCTAGTCTGCTGGAGCAGAAGGTTTTGGCCACCCTGTTGCAATGCGCTGGACCTGCAAGTGCCCTACCTCTCTAAATCCAAACTATGACTCCCCCTTTCTCCATATTAATGATCAATAATCATATATTCTGCTGTTGATTGCCATGAGTCTATCATGCATTTTTAATTGGTTACTTTATCCATGAATTAAACATGTATGTAGGCGCCAACCATTAGGCAGTAATGGTTTTCCATTACTCCTACACCTCTTTAATATTATATTTGTCCATGCTCTTTCAGGTAGTGTCAAACATACCTCACGTGGACTATTTTCTGTCTTGAGATGTACAATCAGCATCCTGCACTGCTGTCTTCTGCTTAACAGCCGTGCCTCCAGCTGCAGTCATTATTCTAGCTGGACCTCATATAAGGTGCACTGGCAGAATGATGATGCTTCTCTTTGGGATACCATGATTTGGGGAAAAAAAGGACAGGAGAACCAGCTAATGCATCTCCTGTTTTCATCTTGGGGAATATATAGAAATGGTGAAACTTAAATTGATTTGAGATTTGCATCTTTAAGGAAACCTAACCACTTGTGAATTATACTCATATCTAAGCTCATTATTGTCAAAAACTTCCATTTATGTACTCTAGAGGCCCAAATTAAATCAGTAAACTTGGCTGGTTTGGCCTAGAGAGTATTTGTAAGTTGTCAACATTCATAAAGAAACTAAAACCAAATTAATATCCCATGGGGAAATTAATATGCTATTGGGTTTTCAGGCTTGATGAGATAAGTTCCAAGACTCTGTAAATAGTTCCTACTAGATGTGACAAAACATATGTATAAGGGAGGAATGTGAGTTTGAGTGAAATGACAGAGCATTTCTGTCTTTCTTTGCCAAGAAGGCCAGCTGTTCTCTATCTGAGGGTCTAAAAGCTCTATAGACACAATCCAATAATTTATAAATCAATTATCTAATGCTCTGCATTAGCTTCTTCTTCTATTTATGAATGGACTTAAAGTATATTTTATGTATTTCTGGGTGTATTTAAAGTTAAATTTGAAATGTGAGCTTTGCTGGCTTGTTATTGACTAGATAGACACGATAACACTGTAACTTTTCTCAAGCTGGTGATTGTAATACCTGGGAAGAAACCACTCGGAATATTCAGACCTCAGAATTTGCTTTTTCTCAATATTTTCTCATGTTAGCTGCTCCAGAAAGCAATTCCTGGCTCAGCCTTCACAACCACAAAAAATAAATAAAAGACAAGATTGTACATGAAGAGAATTCAAATAAAAGTTTCTGTAATTAGGAGCAGGAAATATCTTCAGGAATTCACCCAGTGCTAATACAGACACAAAGGATTACTGAGCTGGGTGAGAAGATCAGCTGGCAGGTGGCTTTTGAAAATCATGAGATAGTGGCAAGTTCTTTTGAACTATACTGTAGTGACTTGTTCTTTTGAACTATACTACAGCATTTGCAACCAGTGAGGCTTGTGGAATAATACCAGAAAATGCCGTAGTCTAACCTATAAAATATTGGAAATATTCTTGATTTTTTAATTTGTTTACTGACTGTTCCTAACCCAGCATTATCTTGTAATTTTGTACTAAATTGTGCTTATAAAGGACCCATAATTGCCACTTTGCACTTAAGTTTTCCGGGTTCTTTTGGAATCAAGGCACTATTGGTTTAGAGACAAGTTATATTTCTAGATGTCTTTGAGATTTGACCCCAAGATCTTTCCAGAAATACAGGAACTGATAGAAGGAAATCTATAAAAGAGATCTCTCTCATGCTCTATTGCTGAGTTAACATCCAAGCTTTTCTCCTGCCTTTATTCTTGACACAGAGGTAGAAATTTGTCTCCAATGTACTGACGAGGATTCTTCTCAAAGAGAAGGTTCAAAGTGCACAAACTGAGCACTGATTAGAGCCCTGTGATGAAACGAGCACAAAATTCTCATTGTAGTACTGCCATTTTTGAGGCAGATGCTCATTTTACTGAGGAATAGCAGGAATTTCCATTACCAACAATTTAAAAACATCTGAAGCAAGAAAAACCTGAAATGGGCTCTACAGAAGCACATCTGGGCAGGCGTATGCATCTCAGCATAGACATCTCCTTCTGTTTACCTAAGATACAGATGGACTCATCTGTCTTATACCCAAAGAGACAAGATATTAGGGATATTCACAACCCAAGTGGACACAGTCCTGAGCAGCCTGCTGTAGCTGACCCTGCTTTGGACTAGGCAATCTCCAAAGGGCTCTTCCTTTGGAACCTCAACTATTCCGTGATCCTGTGAATTTGTCGTGACCATTTTGACAGTACAAATTGCTGAACAAAGAATTCTGTCTTTTGCCTTTGGAATGTATTTTAATCTGAACATCACAGATGCATCTAACATCTACCAGATTCTTTTGAAGGGCCTTGTGACCCTGTTCTGGATTGGTTAGTGCTGTTAGATGAAAAAATGCTTTAAATGAGGGGCATTTTAGCTATATCCCTATATGCATGTAGCTAATTTTTCAGGCTTTTAAAGCTTAGTTTGGCTTTAAATTGTATAATCAGAAATTAAAATAAATGTGTGCCTCATTTACATGCATTCTGAAAACATTTAATTTGCGAGATGATGTATCTCCCAACTGCAGGAGAAATAAAAACTGGCAAAAAATTCTCCATCAGCAGAGCTTTTTAATGAGGCAAAGCTGATGTCTGCCAGCAAAACAATGCTGTTCTTGAACCCTTAGAAACTCAGAAGTTCTCAAAAGAAAAGCATTTATTCTAGAAAGGTGGAATCAAAGGCTGTAGTAGAACTATATCAAGCAGAAAAGGAAAAAGCAACTGTCTTCTGCCTTTATTGGTGTGCGCTATTGTATTTGACGGGAAAATATGAGAGCTCTGGTACTTTATTGCTGACAGATATTTAGAGCTGTCAGGTCAGAGTAATCAGGAGAGCCTGACTGTGTTAATGCTCCTGAGTCCTTGCAGTGCTATTTACCTTTCACCAGCTCTCTCTTCTAAATGGTTTTTCATGACAACTGTCACAACATAGTGGTCTAGACTGAATTAAATGAAAATGTGTTACCACTACAAAGGCATGGCTACAAAAACATATTTTCCTTGTCCCGCTATATCAGATCTCCTTCTCGTCTAAGGAAACATTCACATTTCACAGTTGGAGCTGTTGGTGTAACTTGGCTGAGAGTGGGTTTTCCCACAGCAAAGCCTTCCACAAGGAAACAGTGTTTCCCCAGGCTTGGCAGTCAATTGGCACAATCTCCTCTCGGAGGAAATGATAGGGGAAAGGCTTTGAAAGTTGATCAGCAGTTGGGTGACCTTGTCATGAACAGATTCACCCAGAATGAAGACCCCTCTCTAGGAGGAAACCCCCATTGCTGGCATAGCTTCATATCCAGTAAACATATTCTTGCTGTGTGAGTGGTACAATGCCTGGCGTATTAGGCATAAATATGTATATATGCCATATATGTGTATTTATAGATATACATATGTATTTATAGATATATATAGGCACAAAGGACTGAGACAAATGTCACCACTACCATTGCACAGTATAGCTGGCTCAGATGCAATCCATCTACAGCAGCATGACTAATTTACCCCTGCTTACAAATTACTCAGATATCTCTACTCTGAGCTGCTCACGAGAAGCTCAAACACATCCAATAAAGCCCACTTGAAACTGCTTCATAGCTCCACCAGGTTGCTAAGGGAAAAGCAGGAGGTTCTTGGGTTGTTTTGTGGATGCTCAAGAGTCACTAGCTGACTCCAGGTTGCAAGGAGCAATTCTGCTCTAGCTTTCCCTCCTGCAATGATAATACATTATTCTGTAATAACACGTGGACCAAAAAGATATGTGAGGAAAGCAAAAAGGAAAAAAAAAACAGGAAAAGAAAACAAACCCTTTCTCATCAAAGCAGCAGCCCTGTTACCGAAGGAGCTGAGATAGGAGCTCTGCAGCTGCACACAGAGGAGCTCGCAGCATGCAGGTAGGCGAGAGCAGACAGCAGGGATGCCAAACCAGACATTTCCAGGCAAAAATATCATGTCTGTGCTAACCAGCTACACACAACATATAGACAAACTACTACTACTCCTGGATGCATTTTTAACAAACGTCATGCCCTGCTCTCTGGTGAATTTATTCCTTACCCCTTTTCCATTCTATCCTGACCCCAAGCTTCAGTTGTGAAATGTTGTACATTCCTGTGCAACAAAGAAGATACAGTGGTTGTGTTCAGAAGCCTGCACTTTAATGCAGGAGCATCTCATCTCCAGCACTAACCAACAACTGAAAGCTTTTGAGCAGTTTTCAAAAGGAAAAACACACTTGTATATTTTTTATCTGACCACTTAAACAATGCTCTACCTAAGAGGGAAAACACTGGTGGATGCTCATTATCTCTTTTTTCTGATGTAAGTCCAATTATAAACATATTGTTCTGCTAATGAATGTTTTAATTGTGCCTCAGAGATCTCATTAAATGAAGAAGCGGCTTCCAAATTCTTGCTGAGATTTAGGAGGAAAACCACCCAAAAGAGTGAATGCTGGAGTGTCACTTGCTGTGTAGTTCATGTCTCAGTCTGGCTTTACATGACAGGCAAACCCAGGAGCCCAAAACACAGATTTTATCCAAAGAAAGTGGTCCCGGATTGTAAATTAGATATAAGAAAGAATAGTCAAGAAAAGAAAAGAGTGAGTTGGATGGTATAATGGTAGTACTCTTTTTCTTTCATGCTGGGGAAAAGGCAATGATATTTTTTGCCTCAACCTTTAGGGACAGCATCATGTATTTGTGCATATTTTTTAGCTTTTCCATCTTAAAAATAAAAATAATAAAAAAAAAAAAACAGGAAATTTTAAACCTTTAGAGAAAGTGCAGAAGACAAAAAGCAGCAAATCCTTCTGTGCAGTTTTGTTTTCCAAAATCTGTCACAAAGAATAAAGGATTTCCATTATAGAAAGAAAAAATTTAGTTAAACCCCCTTGTTTTACATCAAGCAATAATTCTAAGTTTGCTTTTCTGTTATTTCAACAAACCTAGAAAAGTATCTCAGAGCTAAAGGCATGTGCTCTCATTCTGGGGGCCTGCCTGTGCTTCCAGTAGCTGGAAAGGGCCCTGAGGGATCTTCCCAGTGCAGTTCTTGTGGTGAGGAAGAGGAGGGTCTGAGCCCAGCGCAGTGGAGCTGCACAGGGGCTGCCACGGAGGAGCAGAAACCACAGCAGGGTCAGCTCCAGCCAGGGGTTTGGCAGACAGCACAGAGCTTTCTAGCTACATCGCACTGAATAATTCATCCCAAGGTCTAGGCAGAATCTCTCCTTTCCCTTCTCGGCTGTTTAGTAGCGCGGCCGTTTGCCAACACTTTGCTTCTCGCGGCTGGCTTCGTGCTTCATATCCCAGGGGGAAACTTGGGGTCATTGTTCTGCAAGGAGTTCCGCTTCCCACATTCCTCCTGCCTTTCTGACTGACATTTTTTAGACACTCATCCAGGATGAAAAATTTGCAGCTGTGTCCAAATGTCATCACTGCTCAGATCAGACAGTTTGGTTCAGGGGCTGTCGCTGTGTGCAGATATCAAAGCTCTGTCTGCAGAGGGTTAAAGGAGAGAGGGCTTGAAGTTTTGGAGCATCATCATGCAGAAAGTCTGCCTACCTGAGGACCCAGCTCATGTTCAAGTGAAGGGATAATTTTTTTGCTTGAAAACGGAGTTTCTTTCATGACAATTATTGGAACAAGTTGATACACTGCTCGTACACATCTGTATGCTTCATTATTGCCTCTTCATGTGAACTAGAGCAGGTTGCAGATCCTCCCCAAGGCTCCTGGAGGGTGGTCACTGCTGTAGAGATGGTGCTTGTCACAGACTTGCTGCTATAAAATCCTGGATTGTTGTCTAGTTGACTTGTTAAATGTAGTTGCTAGTTTGTGCCATTCCCTCAGTCTTTTCTCATATTATATATCTCTAGTGCTGATGGTGACTTTGCAGTCACTCACCTGACCAAGGCCCACCTCTTCTATGACGGGAGAATTAAGTGGATGCCACCCGCCATCTACAAAAGCTCCTGCAGCATTGATGTTACCTTCTTCCCCTTTGACCAGCAAAACTGTACAATGAAGTTTGGCTCCTGGACCTATGACAAAGCCAAGATAGACTTGGTGAGCATGCACAGCCACGTGGACCAGCTGGACTACTGGGAGAGTGGGGAATGGGTCATCATAAATGCAGTGGGCAACTACAACAGCAAGAAATATGAATGCTGCACAGAGATCTACCCTGATATAACTTACTCCTTCATCATCAGGAGGTTGCCCTTGTTCTACACAATCAACCTAATCATCCCCTGCCTGCTTATCTCATGCCTGACTGTCTTGGTCTTCTACTTGCCCTCTGAGTGTGGAGAGAAGATAACTTTGTGCATCTCGGTGCTGCTGTCACTCACTGTGTTCCTGCTGCTCATCACAGAAATCATCCCTTCAACTTCCTTGGTCATCCCCCTGATTGGAGAGTATCTGCTCTTCACCATGATATTTGTCACCTTATCTATCATCATCACTGTCTTTGTGCTCAACGTGCACCACCGCTCCCCACGTACCCACACCATGCCTGACTGGGTGAGGAGGATCTTCCTTGATATAGTCCCACGGCTCCTTTTTATGAAACGACCCTCTGCAGTGAAAGACAATTGTAAGAAACTCATCGAATCCATGCACAAAATAACCAGCGCACCAAGAGTTTGGGCTGAGACAGACATGGAACCCAATTTCACTACCTCATCTTCCCCAAGCCCCCAGAGTAATGAGCCATCACCCACACCTTCCTTCTGCGGCCATCTCGAGGAGCCAACCAAGACCCAGCCTGTCTGCAAATCCCCTTCTGGCCAGTACACCGTGCTGCACCCGGAGCCCGTTCAGGTGTCCTGCTCCTCACCACAGTCCCCGTGCCACCCTCTGAGTGACACCCAGAGCACGTCCATCTCAAAAGGCCGATCACTAAGTGTTCAGCAGATGTACAGCCCCAATAAAGCAGAGGAAGGGAGCATCCGCTGTAGGTCCCGGAGCATCCAGTATTGCTACCTGCAGGAGGATTCCTCCCAGACCAATGGCCAATCCAGTGGCTCTCCAGCTTCCCAGCGGTGCCACCTAAATGAAGAACAGCCCCACCACAAACCCTATCAGTGCAAATGTAAGTGCAAAAAGAACGAGGCCACTGGCATGACAGGTCAAGGGACCAACACCCACAGCGCCAAAGAGCAACATCTGCTGCTGATGTCCCCAGCCCTGAAGCTGGCGGTGGAAGGAGTTCATTATATCGCGGACCACCTGCGAGCAGAAGATGCAGATTTCTCAGTAAGTGTCCTAATTCAGCCTGTTATCCTTGGGTAAAATAAAAATCATCTAAGGGAAACCTACCAAACCTGTGGGCTATCCAGATATCATATATTTGCTAATGTAGAATCCGCCACCCTGCATTGTGGTCTCTGCATGACATGACTCTTCATCAGTGGGTTTCTGCTGGAGCAAGCCATTCTGTCTGCAGGAAGGTGAGTGGATAGACAAATTTTCCATGTACTCTGAGGGGGCAAATGTGTCTAAAAGCTCAAGAAGCTA